>WURV02222826.1:0-25078 GCA_011762755.2 Epimenia babai | reverse complement strand
TGCCCAATGAATAAATCAAAGTACCCTGAGGAGTATCTATATCTGTTTCTATTGATAGATCTAGTATAAAGATAATAATAGACTAGCTTTAATCCTTCCGACTACGACTACACTATGAATTATATTAATTTCCGGGTGGATCTTTCAAGAAAGTTAGCAATGAGGCAGTCGGATTAAAAAAGACTGGATGACCCAACCTTAGAGCATTTGCTGTCCCAAAATGGCTGAGTGTTATTTCAGAGGGTGCTATTTATCCATAGCACTAAACCACTGAAGGAAGACTTTAGATTACGTGTACACAGCGTAAGGGCAATTATGCAAAATAATCCCCAAACAATACTATTCGGAAAAGCCATCAACTTTTCAACCGTCTCTCGTAAAGGCAATAATTTCTGAAACTATTTGTGATTATGTAGTAATCACCTGGATGTATGACCAATCAGTGGCGTGCATTAGTGTCTATTTCTTATGACGGTTGTTCAATCTTAGGGCGTAGAACTAAACACAGTTGAGTGAATAAAACGTCACCACTAAAAACCGAGTGATCATTATTAACTGTAGAGAAAAGCGAAGATCAAGCCTATACTCCTTGTGGAACTCAAACTGACTTCCACATAACCGATCAATGAAGCACCAGACCAGTTATCTGGAGGCCATGGGTTTGCGTCCCATTAAAAGTAAAGGTTTTTCTCTGTGCATTTCTCTCCAGTTTTTGAGGGAGCCACAATTGCCATGGCCATTAACTGATCTTTTATATATTAGCGTATGTCCACATTTCACATAGACATTGTGGGTTAAAAGCCATAAATTGAAAAACTCAACTAAAGAGATCACCGAGCACAATCTATCATGAGCCACATACCACAGAGAGGTGGGCAGCATGCAGGCAATAAGTCATACAATACGGTATTGAGAAATTCACAGCAAATACTTTTTGCGCACTCTGATGGTTTGCTCGACCAGTACTCTAGTGTATTACCGCCATTGTGAGATTGGTGAGGAAAATGCAGTTTCTCTCCTGAAAGCGTCGTTCGTTGCCGAAGTCCCGTGACCAAATTAGGTGATCGGTGATTTTTTGGCTTGCATTTATGCCTGAAATTGCAGCACGTACCGATATGAGGCGGGACTGTTTGGGGGTTTAACAGGCTTGCATGTTGCCGGGATGTCCCATGAAAGGTGAGAAGATCCCCCAAAACAGATGTAAACGTTCTTCACAAATAACGTACGCATTTGGTATGGCAAAGAGATATGGGATAGATTTGGCGGCAAACAATGGTTCAAAAAAGTGAAGGAAACCTCCCAGTTTTGATGACATTAACCGCAAACAATGCAAGAATTAGGCTTCACAGGGAACCACGCAGTTTTCGGTATACACAAGTTTCCGTATTTATACAGGGGTTTCACTGGTGTTTTCAACTCATATCAATTAAAAATAATTGGCAATTTGAATTTCCATTAAATGAGCTTATGCTTATAAATTAAGATTGTCGACCATTGCTAAATATTCAAAATTGCATGTACATGGATTAGGCTATGTTCCAGATGGGAAAAACACCGGGTTCGCTCGAAATATATGTATTGCCTTAAAATAAAGTGATAAAACTTTAATAGGCTCAATAGTTTTATAAATATATGTACAGCTCTTAGTACTGCACTATGTGAAGGCTATGCATTAAGAAGGGCCAAACAGAGGTAGAGTCAGAGCAAGATCATGGTAAAAGTGAAGTACAACTCTTAACAGCGAGTCACTCAATAAAGGCTATCAGATTCTGTTTCCTATGGATGTTTATGGCAGCTATTCAGTGCAGATACAATACATTCCACAATTACATATAACCAATTAAAGATATCAAACATCTACACACTTTAAAGGTGGGTTTACTCCAGCAATAGGGCATGACTTGCTGAGGATCATCACAGTAAAAGTCGACCAGTAGACAGTTTAGAATGCGCAACCTTTCGGTAACCCTAACACTTGACTAACTGCTTGCCCTATTATGAACTAAATAGAAACAAAAGAGCGTTAAAGATGGGAAAACGTTCACCTTTCCGTATGAATAGGATATTCCACCATTTAATCAGAAATTATACCACTTGATAGGAAATTCCACCATTCGAAAGGAAATTCCACCCTTAGATAGGAAATTCCACCCTGTGATAGTACATCTCTCAACCGCAAGTCACTTAATAAAGGCTATCAGATGCCGTTTCCTATATATTCAGCGCAGATACAATACATTCCACAATTACATATCACCCATCAAAGATATCACACGTCTACCCACTTTAGAGGCGGGTTTACTCCAGCAATAGGGCATGACTTGCTGAGGATCATCACAGTAAAAGTCGACCAGTGGACGGGTTGGAATGCGCAACCTTTCGGTGCCCCTACAACTAGACTAATTGCTTTCCCTATTATGAACTTAACACAAACAAAAGAGCGTTAAAGGTGGGAAAACTTTCAAGGAAGTCGAAGGGCCTGTGGAGATTAGTGGTCCTTACAATTAATAATAAATAATATTTAATCACAAGTTCACAAAATTACGTGGAATATTTATATAATGACTCATAATTGTTTGCAATAAAGTACCAGCACTTGTAAAATTCACTAGACCTTAGTTATACTTACATGAATGATGTCGGGATAGAATATATAATGAAAGAAATACCAACACACCGGAAGAAAACATCTTTCTATAGTGACTGTAGTTGAATTATTGAACTCTTTTAGTGATAGCTATATCTTAAAATATACTCCCGTTAGAGAATTTGGCGACTTTCTTATGCAGATGCAATACCTTCAATGTATTACTTGACTAACACTATATATTATTTCTACATAGGCATAGATGTAACATCCTTCAACTAATTTCATCGACAGCCACGCCGCAAAATAATGTTATACTTCAGGTAAAAAGTTTTAACGGCTTCCACTTACAAAGTCTACACATGCCGAATTGCGGTTACAGGATATACACATCTAGCGTTCAAAAATGTAATTATTCTTATTAGGTATACGAAAGAAATGTGGTGATAAGTGCTATTATACTCATGTATAATATGAATGGCCCTATCAGGCTTAAAAAGCAAGAAAAAATGCTAGGATAACACCTTTGGAGACTAATTGAATTTTTTCACAAATGAGCCTTTGCATACATGTAATAGGATATAATATCATGCTTATCGAAATCTATTCAGTTTGTGAAATTAAATATATCTGATTGAAAGTGCACTAATAGTATTGCTGTCTAACACATTTACATCAATAAATACACTTTTTTCATCTCAGAAGGACTGGAGGTACGCTAGGTTTTTTACTTAAGGCATTTTAGCAAAATGTGGCGCAAAAGTTTTTTTCATGTGTACATAAAAAAATATGGTAAAAACAGTCAAGCGTGTCGGTGATAGTCTATTTTATACTAGTGACTTGTTTTAGCCGGATGCGTTTGAGGCTAAGGCCACGCTGTATAATAAGCGCCATAATAATATTTTAATGATATGAAATTTATTTTCCTATTTATAAAATTTTGAGAAAGTATTGAATACGTTAATCGTATATTGGATAGATCCGGGTTTGATAATAACGTCCTGCTCATGGAAAATCGGTTGAACAGTCAAATTTGTTTCGACTAAGTGTCAGTGATGTTGAAAACTGGACTAGGTGTACTTCTGATACGATTTAGTTGTATGTTAACTCAACAAGGAAACAATACTTATTAAGTATGAGTATGATACGTCATTATCAACTGTAAATATTGTGAAATGCACACAAAAAAAATATACCTCTGATGGGACTCGAACCCACGACCTTCAAATTACTGTATCTGTCCGGTGCTCTACCAATCGAGTTACAGGAGCAAGCTTTCTCCTGCGCATTTAGCATGCTCTCCATTATTATTAGCTCACCGGAGCTTCTGCTCAGTGAGCTCTTCTTATTGCACTTCGTGCGATCGTCTCTCTGTCAGATAATAACATTTTTTTAAAAATCGTCTCAAAAACCAATAATCATAAGGCCCAGCCATTTCGCAGATATTATCCGTGGGTTGGTCTCTTTTGGTTTGCTAAGCTTATCATCATGTGACCAAGGGGAAATAATTTCAGCACATGTTAGTATTAAATTTTTGCTTGAAAAATCTTCTAAAAAGTCGCTTGTCGCAGAGCTATGCAATTTGGCAGATATTATCCTTGGGATTGTCTTTTTAAATTTGTTAACCATATCATCAAACCAAAGGGAGGTAATTTCCGTCGATATTTGTTATGTTACGTTAAAAAATTTTCTCAACAAGCTTCAATTTTCTAAATGTTTTTAATGTTCCAAAAGCGTATTTTTAGGCCTCCTTTGTCACTTGTTTAGATATCTGAATGAGTGTTTTGAGGCCTATTGGCTTCCTGTTTTAATATTTGAGTGTTTGCAGGCCTCTGGCCTTTTTTCATATCCGGATGTATGTTTTCAAGCTTTTTTGACCTCTTGTTTTAATATGCAGAGGCCTCTTTGGCCTTTTGCTTTTCCTTTTTGCAGTTTTGTTTGTTTTTTAGTTTTGGTATGTACTTTTTAGTCAGTTTTCGCAACTGTTGCCAGATAAATATTTTGCGACAGTTTTTTTAAGTTTCCACTTATATTCAAGCATCACAAGTGCATATTTCATTCGGCAATCAATATTCTTTCTATATTTTTTGTTTTTCTTGTTTATTTTTTCCAATAGTCAGGTAAGCGTCTTGAGGCTCTTCGCCCTCTTGTTTTGTTTAGCGGGATTATAAAGAAGTCCGAAGACTATTTTTTCCAACGTAATATACTAATAATTAATAGATATTTACACAATGATATATCTTTAATAAAAATAATATACACGTTTCATAGATAATTAATATACATTTAATACATAAACATTTATATACATTTTATAAAAATTATATACATATTAATTTTCATACACCTTCACACGACTTATGAACATGCTGAACAATAGATTTGATTATAGTATTTCAATTCATCGGTATTTCAGGGTAGAAATAAACAGAACAAGCTTATTCATTACCTCTTATTCTGAGTGCCTTAATGAAGAATTTTTCTAGCTATTTTTAAAGTCTCGTAAGACTGGTAACAGTATATAATCTATTCTAGCTTGTAATTTATTCCACATATTTGGTCCAGTCATAGAAATACATGACATTTTTTGAACCTTCACTTTTAAATTGTTCTTGTATTTGAAACTTTATAGATACCTTTATAAACCACTCATACCTATTTGGTGGTAGCCTAGTCTTTGTTGAAAACATTATGCAAGTTTTTACTTCACTGATATCGTAAAGCTAAACTTTTTGATTGGTACAGCAAAGCAATCGTATGGGCATAATCAATACAATGTTTTATTGACATAATAATCTTTGGCCTTTTTCTGACCAAACCTAAATATATTTTTTGATGCAATTAGAAAGTATATCCCCAAATTTCACTGCAATCACACAAATCCGGTAATATTGAAGTCAACTCTAACATATGTAGGGCGCAATGTGGTGGCAATCATTGATACATATGACTGATTAGATTTTTCCAGGAAAGACTGCTATCGAAATACACTCCTAAATATTCTACCACAATTATTCTTTCGAGATCTCACCCAATGTCTATAATCACGTCGTTGTCATTATTAATCAACAGCAAATGATCAATCATTATTCCGCTGTCACAATTGTGACCATTAGTGAGGACAACATTGACACAGTAGAAGAAAAATAGAACATGTCTACCAATATCTTTATGGAATATGTAAATAAAAGAATCCCCCAGAAATGATCCGTAGTAGATGAAACCTTCCATGGATGAACCAAAATCTCAAGAGGATTATTGCAAAAAGAATTTGAATGTGTAAAAAGCTAAAAAAAACTTGGAACCAAAATAATATGGAAGAGTTAAAAAATTTCAGAAAAAAAGGTGAAGTCACTAATACGCAATATCATAATAGCAATATTAAATAAGGAACATTTTCCCTAATAATGATGGTCAAGAGACAACGCACATTAATATAAAGTTCTGGTATTACATAAAATCCAAAATGCATGACCGGACAGGTGTCTGCCAGCTAACAGTAAAGGGAACTAATTTCTCTTCAGATAAGAATAAAATAAACATACTATGTAAACAGTTTTAATTAGTATTTACAGATAAAACAGCCTTTCTACCTCATACGCACTATACCACAACAAAAGAAATGAGTAGTAACATATGTCTCTCGGATAGTGGAATTCCAAAACTGTTACGTAATGTAAACTTGAACACAGCCAATGGACAATATCCCATCTAGAGTATGGAAAACTTTGCCGATATAGTTGATCCATATATCCAGATCATCTTTACATTATCTTACAAAAACTGCTATAGTAGCCACTGCTTGGGAAAAGCCATTATATCTGCTGTATATTAGAAATCTAACGGAGAAAACCCAGAAAATTATAGACCTATCTCATTAACATTTGTTATATGCAAAATTATGGAAAGCATCGCATGCAACCATGTAATGCAACACTTAGATGAAACCAAAAATATTGGTGGAACACCAGCATGGATTCAGAAGCAATCGAAGCTGTGAGACCCAACTTGTCACCTCATGCGAAGGTATAATACATGCCCTTGACAAAGGTACAAAAAAGATGCAATTATACTTGATTTCACAAAATCATTTGACACTGTGCCACACCGATGACTCTTACTCGAACTTGAGAAAATATGGCATAAGCAACAATCTGTATCGGATCAAATCATGGTTGGTAAATAGGACCCAGTGCATCACTGTGAATGGATAAAAATCCGAAAAAGTTACGCCCAGTCTGATGTTCCCCAAGGGACTGACCTGGGGTGGCTAATGCTTCTACTGTAAATCGATGACATCAGCTGGAATCTCAACCCCGATTTCAAACTTTTAGCCAATGACAGTCTCCTACAGAGAAAAAGTAAAACTCAAGAGGATATAGACATTGTTGTATACTTCGGTTTTTAGTATCACCTTAAAAGAAGGGAAAGAATCAGTTACATACTGGAATACAAAATGGCGGGGGATTTTCAGCTTCACTAAAACTTAAAGATGGTGCCGAACCATGCTTTCAAAAAGAGGGACCTGTCCCCTATGCACTGACTGAGCGTGTTGAAAAGGAATATGATGCCCTTATCAATAATAGCGTCACATATTCTGTGAGTTACAGTGATTGGGCATCGCTTACCATGTATGTACCGAAGTCGGATGGTCGTATTCGAATATGTGGGGGTTATAAACGAGTGAATGACAACATTGAGAGTGATAAATTGCCCAATATAAACGACCTATTTGCAAAGTTAGCTCGCCGCTATGGGGCACCGCCAAAGGTTTACTCGGTTATTGACTTGGCTGGTACCTTCAACCAATTGAAATTGGATAAAAAATCATCCCGACTTTTGTTCCTAAACACCCATAAAGGTTTGATGGCCACGGATAGGCTCTGTTTCGGGTTCAAGACCGCTCCGTCCATCTTTCGGGCCACGATGGACAAAATTCTGGTCACGTGTTTTGCTATGTCGATGACGTTGACACACATCTTCATGTTCTCAGTGATCTCTTTGCAAGATTTGACCGATTCAATGTCAAATTGAACAAGAAATGTGTGTTTTTACAGCCAAAGGTGACCTATTTAGGTCACACATTGTCGGCAGAAGGGATAAGTCCATTGGAGAGCAAGGTTGATGCAATTCTGAAAGCTCCCACTCCCACAAATGTATCTGAGTTGAAGTCTGTTTTAGGGATCGTGAACTATTATGGCAAGTTTGTGCCGAACTTGTCGACTCGACTGCATCCACTGTATGCCCTTCTGCATCATAGTCCTGCATGGAATTGGAGCAAGGAATGTGAAGAAGCCTTTCAGTTCGCTAAAATGATGCTTACACATGATTAGGTCCTAGTTCACTACGATCCCCAAAAGCCATTGATCCTTAGTGTCGATGCCAGTTCCTACGGTATAGGGGCTGTTCTCAGTCGTAGTTTACCCGACGGAAGCGAACGACCCATTGCGTTTTCCTCTAGAACGCTGACTAAGACGGAGAAGAACTACGCTCAAATCGAGCGCGAGGCATTGGCCATAGTGTTGGGTGTCAAAAAGTTTCACATGTATCTTTATTCTCCGAAGTTCAAGCTCGTAACAGACCATAAGCCGTTGAGACACATATTCGGCAGTAAATCAGGCATTCCACTTTTGGCCGCAGCAAGAATGCAGCGCTGGGCTTTATTACTCGCCGGGTACACGTTCGAGATCGTCTACCATTCGTCTGAAAATAACGCTAATGCTGATGTTCTTAGTCGGCTGCCTCTCAATTCCCGTGGGAGCGAAGAACGTGACGAAGAGTTTGATGAAAAATTTTCATCGATGAATAAAATTCCCGTCACTTCCAAGGAAATTGCCAAAGGCACACTGCGAGACCCTTCTTTGTCGAAGGTCTATGAACTCACTATGGCTGGTGGTTGGCCCAATCACATGAATCAGAATGATGAGGTGTATGATATTTTCAATCATAGATATAAGCTATCGATCGATGACGGCTGCATACTGTGGGGTCGTAGAGTCATCATTCCTCCATCCCTTCTTGAGCGCATGCTTGACCAATTACACGAGTATCATCCGGGCATGTGCCGTATGAAGAGTCTCGCGAGGTCTGTGGTTTGGTGGCTATTTATAAAAATTATGTTTCCATCGTTCGTGTGTGCGTGGGCGCGGTTGAGATGGAGAGCGGTGTGTATGCGGGTGTTGTGATGGGTGTGGCAATGGGTGTGGCGATGGGTGTGAAGATGGAGTGTGAATACTGGGCGATAGATATCAATTGTGTTTTTCTATTGTATTCTTTGGTAAAGAACTTGAAACCATTTGTTCTCGTCAACTTGGCAAAAAATAGGTACTGTGAAATTTATAAGTACATTTTTGGAATTTGTCACGATTGTTAAAAACCCTGTCTCATGGGTCATGGTGAATGATATTGCATTTATTTTCGTAATTGTCCGTGCCAAAATGTGTTTGTCATAAAATTTGTAGGCCTGCAGTACTCATTCTATTGATAAATTTGCGCATGGCCAATCATGGCAAATTGTGACCACAATACTGAGAAATTTGCGAAGATTGGATCAGGTAAACGGTAAAAATTATTAACAAAAAATTATTTAACACGATATTGATATCATTGACACATATGTATTTAATTTTTATAAATGAACCATAAGTCAGTAGCTGTGTTTCGCAATAAGACCTTTGTAGACTTTTTACAAACAGTCATTATAGTCTGTTTACAAAGTGAATTCTTGCATGTGATATTTCATCCATTTTGTTTAATAAAATTATTGAATTTTAACATCCCATAGTTTTCCAGTCATCTGCATCATACACTCATTTATGTCTACTAACAATGGGGCCCCGGCGCTTATCGCCCTAGATTTTTCCTTGAATAGACATCAGCCCGGATGATGTGACTCGGGCAGTTAATGGCAACAATCGAAAAAAGTAAAACTAAGTACCCATTCCCTGGCTATAAAACAGTTAAAATATGAGTTGAAAAAGCGTGGTTTCAAAACTTCCGGTAAGAAACGAGCCTTAGAAGCGAGGAAATATCAATTTGGTGTATTGTTACTATGCCAAGACTTCACAGGTCACAGCACCCTTTAGCTCATACGGTTGATAAATTTGTATCATTTTCAGTAATATTCCCGCATACATTTTATTTCTCAGTAATAATGTAATAAAAAAAACTAATGTCGGCTCATTTTTTTACTAAATCGTCTACATAATATACATTGAGCAAACCTGTCACAGTCACGGCAAGTTAATCATCCTCATCGAAGTGGTTCGTGCACACTCTAGCGGATGGACCCGGTGTCCAAAGCTGACCGGGCTTTACCAACGGAATCGCGTTTTATAGCCACTACCCATTGTTTGAGGCATTTAGGGACCTTGGGAAATCTATGGCCATTAACATTGGTGCATCCAGGAATTGAACATTGCAGCATTGTTATTATTTATATCAACAAAAGGTTAACGCAGACCAAAAAACCCATCTTTCACAATAACAAATCCCCTAATGACAAAAGTCACTTTCAAGCGCATCCTGATAAAGTTGAATTCTACTATGGAATTCGCACCGGGACTCCATTTGTAGATTACTTGACGTGGTGTTTATTGGTCTTAGCGGCTTACAATAGCAATATTCATGATTGGCCATCACGATCTATAATAATAATAATAATAATAATGGGGTTTAAAAGCACTAAAATCAGGTTACAAACATCGCACTCGTGCTGCACAATAAGTAAAAACTAAAAGTAAGCTTTAGTGAATAAGTGAGTTTTTAGCCTCGCTTTAAATAAAGAAAATGAATCTGATGATCTTAGTGTTAAGTTAAGGGTAAACATTTCTAAAGTTTTGGACCAAGAGCAACAGCGGCAATCAGAGGACACCAGTCAGCAGTGGTATATGTTGGCAAGATGTCAGTCATGCTATCGGAGCGGTCTCGATGGTGTATAGTAAGATACGAGACTATTGATATATCGCGGCGCAGTGGGGTGAAGAGCTTTGTACATAAAGACAATGACTTTGAACTAGATGCGGAGGTGTATCGGTAACCAGTGGAGTTCTTCAAGGAGCGGCGTGATCCGGCAGTATTATTTGCAGTAATGAGCGGCACATTATTACATGACAGGCCATACTCTGCACTCGGTTCAGATGATTCACCATTTTTTCGAACAGCCGGACAGAAGGCTGTTACAATAATCCAGCCGTGAGGTTATCAGTGAATCAACGAGCGCAGCGGCGATGTCACGCGAGATGAAAGGGCAGATACGACGAATATAGCAAAGCTGACAGAAACACCGTTTGAAGACGTCAGTGATACATTCAAATGATAGATGGCTATCAAACCCGATTCCAAGATTCTTCGCATACGGAATAGCAACTACTTTCCTCGTGCCAATGGCAATTGGACACGATTGCAGAGAGACGTGTTTACGGTGAATCAGCATAAATTCGTGCGATTTATCTTCATTGAGATTCAGATAATTTGCTGACATCCACAGCCTGACTTCATCAAGACACTCCTGACAGTTTCGTACCGTCGAGGACAAAGTTTCCGCGTTACATTCAACGTAGCCTATATTTGACATTCATCGACGTATATGTGGTAGCGGATGTTATGCCAAGAAATAATGTCACTTATCGGGCCGATGCATAACGTGAATAACTGGGGTCCCAGAATAGATCCCTGGGGAACACGACATATAAAATATCGCGTGACCCAGATAGTGAAGTGTTGGCAGCAACAATAGTGGATCGGTGATTGTGATACGATGAAAACCAAGACGAGACGTTTCCACGGATACCATATCGTACGTCAGGACGGTTCAACAAAATGACAAATCATCGACCAGTAAACGAAATTTGGGTATGTGCTACGGAGCAATAAATCTATTGATATTAGCCCATTAACGACAGAACAGCTTTACTTTTTAACAGATAAGTTATGTCCATCAGTGTATCCACGAAGTGGAAATAGTATTGGGCGAGGTGGGCGGGTAAACGACCTAAGAATAATAATACACAGTGAGATACAAGGATCTATGAATAGTTGAACCAAAATCACAATTTTCAGAATTTTAGCATTTTCTGGGGCACTAGAACTTAATTTGACAAGATGGCAATGGGTGTATGTCTATGATACTTTTTACTGACAATTATAATATATCGTGTCGTAGTTTTGTTGACACCGCAGAGAGATGTTCATGATGTATCGCATCGTTGCACTTAATGATTTTCAATGTGAGCAGTTGCTGCAGGCATGGATGGTGTTCATTTACTACTGAATAGATAGCAAGCTTATCTGTATTGAACGTGAGGACGATATACTGTCCAACTGAGGCATCAGCAAATACGATTAATATTGTGGATCTTCAGAAACTACATCTAGCTATATGATACCAATTTAAAATCGCTCTTATTAATATTGAAGATTACATTTTGCATGCAATCTTCTCAACGTTTATATACAATCAAACTCATCCAATTTTCCATCGATCGTGTTATTACAGTAAAAATAGGGCATTGGACGATGCATTTGCAAGAGTTGAATATGACAAATTGCCCGCCATGATTAAAATCAAGAAATAGCCCCGAATAAATGACCTGACATAGTAAGTCGGAAACAGAAATATATCGATTATAAAAAAGATATCAATACATGATGGCTCTCTGAATGTTGCCCATGTTGAATTTGGTGTAACTAGTATGAGTAATGAGCAGGCAGCAATAACTACTGTAGCATCCAAAATTTTCACATATGGATATAAGTGCTAACTAAATAACCGAACATTAATATGAGCTGTACAGAACAGCTGCTAATTCACACGTGTGTATCTCGTTTTACATACAAATCATTGTTATTAATGTAATTACAAGTGGTAGTATTCTGTACGTTTCTGTTACACATTTCGACTGGTATGGTCATACATATATTGCAGCATTCAATGCATGAGTTGCATCGTCTGATCCACTATTATATCTTCATGTACAAGTGTGGCGTGCTAAATAGAGTTAGTTCCGTCATGAAGTAGGAACTAATAGCTTTTTTGTCTTTACAGTTGATTCCTGTGATACAATGTCGTTATTATGGGCATCAACCCCCGCTGAACAAAGACATCGTTCGCAAGCGCGTTATTCTCGTTCTCAACTTATAGGCTTACAGGATTATACCCGAAAAGTTCCAGAATTTGATACAGTTACATGTCGTCAGTTGTAGTGTGATTGCGGAGCCTGTCGCGTCACTTCCTTGCGTTTGTTTTTTGTCTGTCTACAAGTCCCCTGTGTTCCGCCGACTCAGCGTCATTCTATATTACAGATACTATGCAGTCTTTCCGCTCTGATCCATCCATGAGTATGTTATTGATGATGAGTAGAAGGCTGCCATGACTGCAACAGGAACAATAACCCCTCGCTGTTAGTTAGATAGCAATAGGCTGATTACTGACATAATCATTGTGTGGATCATTATGAACCCTTCGAAGATTTTAACTTGAGTATGTTGCAACTCACCCCAACTATTGAAAATGTCTCATAGTACATGACCTCACGTAAAGCAGCAAGAATGAGATACGGTACCCAGATACTGTAGACATAACAGATAATGATGGATAGAGACTTCGGGGGGCACCATGTAGAACGTTGCTGTGGCCACGTTTTTTATTCTGCAAGTAATCTTTGTCAACTCGTTGCATCGAATAGGCGATTCTCGAGCAGATCTGACTTTGTGGTATTGTTTGTTACTGGTCATTCCATCTCCTGGGTCATTGATTACTTTTAAATTACATTAAATCATCAGCTAGTTTTATCATCCATCCATCGGATGTTAATTTTCAAAACAAATCTTCCCAAAAACCGCTCGGCTCAGAGCATTGCAGCTTGACAGGGATGATCTCTAGCTTGGTTACATTATCGGATTTGTTGCATTAGGATTTTTCATCACACCAGAATGTGTTTCATTAGTATTTTTTGTTACATTCGGATTTGTTCCATTAGGATTTTTTGTTGCACTCTTTTTTTTACATTAGGATATTTTGTTACACTAGGATTTGTAACATTCAGATTTTTTGTTACTAGGATCTGTTACATTCAGATTTTTTGTTACACTAAGATTTGTTTCATTCAGATTTTGTGTTGCACTGGGATTTGTCACATTCAGATTTTTTGTTACAGCAGGATTTGTTGCATTCAGATTCTTTGTTATACTAGGATTTGTTACATTCAGATGTTTTGTTACACGAGGATTTGTTACATTCAGATTCTTTGTTACACTAGGATTTGTTACATTCAGATTTTTTGTTACACTAGGATTTGTTACATAAGGATTTCTTTGGGGTATGGTCATCTTATATGTACGCTATTTATTTTTATATTTACCTTTTATTTGTTTTCTTGTTTTTATTTTCATTTTCAGCTGACCATATTGAGGACCCTTTAGCACCTTGTTATTTTTAATGCTCATTATTAGTGCACTTGTTATTATCAGGGTTTACTGCATGTCATTAGATAGAAGATAGAATTTATACTAACCGCACTTATAAATAATTTACTACTCAACTGCCAAGCATTAATTATGCTCGTTTATATCATAGCCCTGGTTTAAGAAATTTGCTATAATATTCTAATAGCAGAGGAGATTTATATAGGTAACTCAAGAATGTATCTTTATGAATCATTTAATGGGTAACTGTCTGTATTAAATAAACGTTTTGCAGTTTAGCTTAAAAGATCAAATGATTATTAGCATTGCTGTGACATTGTTTAATCAATGATCTTATAGTTTATAGTGTTTAAGTGGGTCACCCTACTTTGAAGTATTAAAATATCACGAGAAACAAAAAACACCTTTTGAAAATGAAGATGAATTTTTTGATCAATCAAATCAGTTACAGGTAGACCTTAAGGTGGGAACGCTCAGGTATATGTGGATTAAGGAGAAAATAAAACGTATTGAAGAGTAACAGATTTATTCAAATAATACAGTGGAGGAATCATTTTGATTAATAATCTAATAGCGTATTAGTATTACGATAATTACGATTAATCATTATTACTGTTGTAAATGTGCAAAGTTGAATTTTGTTTACAATACGATGAACTTTTTTACTCTCCTTTTTTGTGTTTTTAGCTAGCGGAAGACTCGCATTTTATGGACGATCTTGGTCTGGACAGCCTGGATCACGTAGACATAATTATGGCAATGGAAGATGAATTTGGTGATTGCATTAATTACTTAAATGCCTGCTTCATCCACTCACACTTAATTCGTCACTTTAGTTCTGCCATGTATGGTTTTAGTCTTTACTACTATTGTAATCTTACCACTTTCTTCTGCGTACTCGTTTTACGTATCGTTCACCAGTTAGAGCTATAGTATGACATTGTCATCAGAGCATAGAAACTCAACTCTACCACACGGCTGGAGCTAACTGGACTTGCACGGACAGACAGACTAGACACTTTTCCTAAAAAATCAATAAGATACATTCCGCAAATTGTATTTTTCAGAATTACTATGTAAAGGTAAAGTAAAGTACTACATTTATATACCGCAAGTATCAGCCATGAAAGGCTCTCAGATGCGGTTTACAATGAAATGTTATTGGCAGCTATTCAGCGCATATACAATACCTTAGATACTCACATATCACCCCGCCAAGATTAGAAGTAGCTATGGCAAGTTTTCTCTGTTCATTTGTTAGTATAATTTTATTTGCTAGTATAATTTTTTGTTGAGCATACGTGGAGCTGGAGGCATCATACATACACATCATCATAAACCGTTCAAAGGAACGCAACAATGTAACACGTTACAGCACACTGAGAACATACTGATGCTCATTAGGTGATTGATCCTTCATATCATCAAATGTCTACTCACTTTAGAGAAGGGTTTACTCCAGCAATCGGAGAATTTTCACCTTTGGATTAACTGATTGGGATTAATGTGATTCAGAATCCGTGATTTACTTTTCCCCTAGAATTTAAATTGTGAAATATCATACTCGAATGGTCAAGTAAGTTGCACATGTTATTCTTGCCGGATGTAGACTATATTACATATGGCCCTTGCTAGAGCGAGAATTTGAACGAGGTATTCAAGTTGATCCCTTATCTGTAAGGATGCGACAGATATAATCTATGTTGAGATATGGCGTATAGATTCTTTGTGCTCTTCAGGTTTCGAGATACCAGACAGCGACGCGGAGAAACTACTGCGACCAGCCGACATCATCCAGTATATTTGCGATAAGGAAGATTTATATGACTGAAGGACGATTATGCCACCGCCAGCCCAGATCTCCGGGGTCATAGAAACTTGTGTACATGACGGACAGCCATTGTTCCACGAATTCATAGCTTCTCATTCTCGTACTGAACACTTGAAAATACACAAAAAGTACAACAGTTCGCGTTGAATCGATTTTTATCACCAAGGTCCGTTTTGTAATTTTTGTTTTATCCGGATTACGTAGTGCGCAAAGTATTAGCAAAGTTATGATGCGGAATAAAGTTTTGGGTGTTTTCTTGCCCTAAATTAAAGATTTCTTGTTATTTCAGGTTGTTTTTCAGGGAGCCCACACCAAATAATAGTAATGCATTACAGCATGATATTTTCTTCTGACTTCTATATTATGTTCATTATTGCAGTAATTACCCAACAGTAAGGGCTCTTTACAATGCTAGCCTATAAAAATATATAAGGCCGTTATATACCCAATTCCACGCAATGCATGCTCGCAACAGGCTAGTCCACATTGAAAAAAGGATTAAATATGTAAAATGTATGAAATGGAATTGACTACTTTAGCGTAAAAAATCTGTTTTTGGTGTTGATGTATAAGTCACGAAACATGTTAAGCATCTCATTTCAAGTGGGAGTGAATTCCATAAAGGAAGGCCAGCAAAATGAAAGCTGTGGTTGCGAGTTAGTTGTGGGCAAACAGCAAATCCCAGCAACCGCCACCGAGTTGGGAGAGACAGTTGACCTTCACGCATTCACAACACAGGTTCCCAAGTACTCGTGCCTTCGATATGCTATCAAACTAATAGCTCAAACATGTCACGCGCACATCGCTGAGTCTGTGATAGGTGATGATTATCTACAATGAAATGACGAGAGAGCGAAGCGCTAAAAACACCATTGAGACCATCTAGAGGGCATCTAAAAATAATCACCTATGAACCGTAGGTATAAATTTTATCTCGAACGTTCCCTTCGTAAATCACGTGCGGACTTTATAATCGAGCGTGGCAAAATACACACAAATATTCCATCTGGGCTCAAGCCCATCCTTCTGTGTAAATATGTATTTGATAGCTTTAAAAAGTATGCTCATTTAGAATCGTAATAATACCAGTGATTTGTGCGCGGAGATATTGAACATTTGGATTTGTTTCTAATTAATCAGTGATGACTCCTTTTTCCTTTCGTCTACTAGGATAAAAAAATCAGTGGTTTTATTTATTTATATACTGTATTTATATTTACATATTCAACAACATGACGCATAATGTTATGATATACATATATATAGAGCAACAATCCTCGACAAATCCTAACAATCGGCGAAAGAGACCTCAAAACGCTCACCTAGCTGTTACATAAAAAAATTTTTAAAAGTTGACTGAATGTGAGTGACAACAAATTAATAACACAACGTGAACCGGTGTATTCAGCTGAGTCCCATTGAGAGCACTTGGGAGTCATACAATAATTGTTGGGAGTGGTCATTAGAGTGGTGAATTGATTCTCTAACTGGTCAATAAGAACAACACACTGCAGTACATGTAACTTAACTCCTCGCTTAAAACTTGCTCCACATTACGCAGGCGATACCCCCACATTACTCGGGCGATACCCCCACGTTATTCAGGCGATACCCCCACGTTACTCGGGCGATACCCCCACGTTATTCAGGCGATACCCCCACGTTACTCGGGCGATACCCCCACGTTACTCGGGTGATACCGCCACGTTACACCGGCGATATCCCCACATTAGTCAGGCGATACCCCCATGTTACTCAGGCGATACCCCTATATTACTCAGGTGATACCCCGAACAAAGCCATTCCAAAGACAATATCAAGTAAATAGCCGAGTTCTGCACCGAGCAGTTTTTGAGATTTTTAAAGAAATATGTCAACATCGGACGGACGGGTGACGGCCAAGGTAAGGCAAGAATAGCTTGTCGGATCCTTTGATTGGGGTAGATGCAGAGACAAATCCAGACTTCAATATTATGAGCCATTCAGTAGAGTTTTGTTGCGTAGGCTGGTATTTGGCTATCCCATTGACTTATGATTTCTAAAATGTGCATCAAATGTGCATGTTTTCCATATGTACATAAATTTATTTAGCAAGATCGGATCCTTGAGGTAACATTAGTTAACTTTGTTTACTCACTCTTTAATGGCACTTATTTCACATGCAAACTTCTTGAAATTCTAGACTGATATGAATTGCCATAGGTTATATGGAAATAAATAAGTAGCTAACAGAAATGGGCATTTTTTATAAACGAATAAAGTAAATATCACTTTTTATTACATATGAATTGACCGATCCCCTCGTATCTACAATAAACATTTGTCCACCAAATAAAAATATACGAAAAGTGTGTTTAATTATATGCGAATGATAAAACAAATAACTTGTATATTACACATCAGACACCACATGAGGGCGTGCGTTTAACTAGAACACAGTCAGAAACACATGCACTGCATGAACATACATGGGACAAAGTACCGATCGCATGGACCAATAATATGCAATCCAAGCACCAATCATATGCAGAGTACCGACTGTATGCACTCAGTGCACTGATCGTAGAGTACCGATTGTATGAGAAGACATAGTACTGATCAGGTCGCGTCTGAGTACTGATCATGTCAGGTCAAAGTACCAATCTGTATTAAATTGGATCAGAGGACTAAAATTATGGGTCTGAGTACGGATCATAAAGGGTCAGAGTCCTAATCATATGGGAACAGAGTACTGATCATGAAGATTCGAGAAGCAATCATAAGACATCAGAGTTCCGATCAAATTCAATCTGAATACTAATCGTATCGGGTCAGTGTACTCATCATATACAGTCATAGGGCTTATTATATGGAGTCACAGTACCCATCATATGGAGACAGAGTACAGAGAGTAAGGAGTCAGAGTAGCGATCATATGGAGACAGAGTACAGAGAGTATGGAGCCAGAGTACAGAGAGTATGGAGCCAGAGTACAGAGAGTATGGAGTCAGAGTAGCGATCATATGGAGACAGAGTACAGAGAGTATGGAGTCAGAGTAGCGATCATATGAAGACAGAGTACAGAGAGTATGGAGTCAGAGTAGCAATCATATGGAGACAGAGTACAGAGAGTATGGAGTCAGAGTACCAATCATATGGAGTCACAGTATTGATTGTATGGAGCCAGAGTAGATGGTATGGAGCCAGAGTACAGATCATATGGAGTCAGAGTACAGAGAGTATGGAGTCAGAGTAGCGATCATATGGAAACAGAGTACAGAGAGTATGGAGTCAGAGTACAGATAGTATGGAGTCAGAGTACAGATAGTATGCTGTAGAAAACTTAGTTGATTTATTCAGTCTGGCATTACGGCATCACGGTAACGTAGGAGAGTTCACTCTTCAATGGCACATAGACACGATCGTAAACTATCTCGTGATCGTTGTTACATTCGCCGCCCGGATCTGACAGAAAGCGGCCGCGGTGCTGAGGATCGGACTCGTAGCCGCTGCTGCCGTAGCTACGAGATGCGTGCGTCGCGCAGTAACGGCAGATCGAATGGAACGACGTGCGATGGAACCTGTTGTTGGTCGTGTCCTGAGAGAGACGCTTCGACAGCACGCGTCTCGGTGCGATGACGTCATCAAAGACGTCATCATCCGGGTCTAAGTTATCGGCAGAACGCAGGTTGGCATCCACCCCTCCATCGTGGTAACTCGAATCGCTACAATTCAATAAGAGCAATGCAATAACTTATAACAGGTGAACTACGCGTCTTTAGCACCATAGTCCGCTCTCAGTTATCCAGTACTCCCTCACCCCAGTCCGAACCACACAACTGGACACTATTATTATGCTATGGTTTATTCCTAATAATAGATATAAAAACCTGCAATAATCATAATATAATCATAATATAATCAACTATTTTTTAGTAATAAATATCAATTCTCACAAGTCTATGTGGGTAGCAAATTAAAGAAGCGCAGATGTTTTTAGAACTATTTCTCTGAACGAAAAAATTACGTGTGGATCCCTAATTTCTAATAGGATAATGCTAGTCTCTTTTCCACAGCTCTCTGGGGCTAGTGCATGGAGAGGTGCATCCATTCATATTCCCAGCTAATGTCAATCCTCTTTTTGCATCCACATGGAAGTATAACTCGGCCAAGTTGACCTTGTGAATGCTCCCTCATTCATGTACTGGCTCGATACTGTATAGCTAAACTTTGATAAGACTATCAGAGCAGTAACAACTCCAAGTAGCAGTTACTGTATCAAGAGCATAAAAAGCAACTTCCATTATTCTCAAAGGATGTTACCCTTTTAGTTTTTTTGTACAGTGTTATCTGGCATACCTCGAGCAAGGCAAGTAAACGGGCGGGAATATTTGGTGGTGTGATGGAACCACTAGCACTAGTGCACTAGCCCTGTATCTGATACCTCGCACTGTCTAGTTGAGGGGTATGGAAGGTAGCATCAGTGCTGTATTAGAAATTCCCATATTTCTGGAATAACGGGGTCAAGTAAATGGGCGGGAATATTCGGTGGTGTGACCGAACACCACTTACGGTGCACTAGCCCCGTATCTGATACCTCGCACTGTCTAGTTGAGGGGTATGGAAGGTAGCATCAGTACTGTATTAGAAATTCCCATATTTCTGGAATAACGGGGTCATGTGATGTATGACAATTCACACTCAGGATCCATAATCACACCGCACAAGTGACTCATGGCTTTAGGTTTGAGCAGCACTCGAAGCAAAGTTTTTACAAATGCATTCATCTCTAGTTACTCAGAGAACCACAATGCCTCCTCCAATTAACATTACTGACGATCACTATTGTCACAGAAAAGCTGACTGGCAGGCACTTTTAAAGGGGAGACATTAAGTTACGTCTGTATCATTGTTACCAACTATCTGTTTCATGTCATGTGATGACTCTAATTACATCGACAAGTTTGTTAAAAAATGAAAACTATATCCGCAAAATGCTATACATCCACTTAAAAACATTTTTCGCATTTATGGGACATGCTTTGGGAAAATATCTGATTTATTAGATACCTAATTACTTTTATAGCATGTCACGATGTATCCAACTAAAACAGGCGATGTAACAATCCCACAGGAATGTTCCTTTCCTGCATATATTAGTAAATATATATCCAATATATGTTTCTAAAATATGGATACATAGCGTTTTGCATATAAACTGTTCATATTTTAACCAACTTTTTCAGATATACATTCTCGGAACCATACAGTACCACTGCTCGCTGTGGCAGCGCACAGGCGTAAAGACTGATCTCTCGTGGCTGACACTTTTATACTCGCTCGACGTATCGCCGGGATACGGTGACATCGACTTGCGAATATCTGAGCAGGGCACGGTGTCTGCGAACCTGCGCAATCCGTGGTGCTCCTGAAACACGAGGCGTTCGTCACCTCCCAGGATGTAGTACCTGTCGCATTGCGAGTCGTTGAAGATCCCACGAGGGATTCGGCGGGTGTTAAACGCCGCATTTTCCTCGCAATCCAAGATAAAGTATTTATTGTATAGCGAGAGGTCGAGGCTTCCGTGAGTAACCGGGTCACCGTTGCTGTGGAACGCCAAATTTTCGTCACCTTTCAAAACGCAGTACTTGATGTATTGGGGGTCATTGATGTTCCTCCGAAACATCAGATCGCGTATGTACTGTTCACGCAGTGGGTCGCTCGATATACGGTACGTATCGGCGCCATCGAGTCCGCTTGTAAAAACCGTGCCGTGCATACGATCTCGCAAAATGTTCATCTTTATGTTCTCTGCGTCTCTGAAAGTGATGATTTTGCAACTTTTTTCCCAGAAAAATAGTGGAGCTTCATGGTAATAGTGCAAGAAATATAACGTATTCATGTATTTTATTATTAAACGAAGTACTGATTTTTATGTACTCAAATTGCACGATGGATATGCGAGCTGTATTGAATACTGAAGATATAATAAATATCTGATTATATTTGCTTAAAAGTCATATTTCTACATATTGTTTTAGGTAAACTTTTCATGATGTAAGGATAGCTTTAATAATAGATATTAAATATAAAGATATTATTCATACAAGATACTACACTTATACATGTACATACACTTGAATATAGGCAGAGCGTTATAGAGCTCTTTATCTATCATAGACTCAGCAGAATGTGCTACATATGTTGGCCATCTGTGGACATCTGGAACCAGTGGCGGGAATGGATGATGGTCAATCGTCTGCCTGGACTCGGCGGGATTTTCACAGGTGTTTTCCCCTACCCCTTATACACGAGTCTAATCAATTTGTTGTGTTAACTATATTTGTAGGCTAGCTTTGCAAGGGCCAAGAATGGCCTGGAAAATGATTACCTTCCTTATCAGCCTATACATACATACATACATACATACATTCGTACATACATTTAAGATTAACCATAATATTATAGTTACAAGATGTTTTCCT
This sequence comes from Epimenia babai, assembly GCA_011762755.2. Taxonomy (NCBI): domain Eukaryota; kingdom Metazoa; phylum Mollusca; class Solenogastres; order Cavibelonia; family Epimeniidae; genus Epimenia; species Epimenia babai. The sequence continues at coordinate 2,772 of WURV02222826.1, read as the reverse complement.
AAATCTGATATGACTATCAAATTTGGAGCGATCAAGGTCATAACTTGAACGTCATTACAGGTGAGAAACTTAATGTGCCTAACACAATCTACGCTGGACATCGATCTGTGGTGACCCATATTACAGCTATATCAGAAGTCGAATATGACTTCGCCGAAAATTCTTAACCACCCTAATAGCTCTCTTCTGTTTAGAATGTTTATGGTAGCTATTCAGCATAGATACAATCCCTTCAGCATGTACATCCATTAACGATATCGCGTGTTCATCTATATAAATGAAGGGTGTAATGCATGGATTGGGGTTGGGGGTGAATGACTCACTGAAGATCACAAAAGAAACGCTGACTGACGGCTGGTTTCCAACCTCGTTCTTGGGACTAAATCAACACTTAGCAGTATGAGGTCAATGCATTTCAAAATTACAATAAATGACTTTTACAACATTATATTGACACAGTGCACACACAATACGTACAGTGAAGCGAGGGGCAACTGATCCCGCGGTAGTGTGTATAACCCCGACTCGTGTATAAACGGCGGGGGCAGATGCACGCCAACAGGATAATCCTTCGTCTTGATTTCTGCCTCCGTCAAGACCACCTCTTCATTGTCTTCTCTTACATCTCTAAAGCGACACGGCCATACATTTTCATCCACCATACACAGCGGTAGCTCTACAAGTACGGCATACATAGAAATTAAAGGAGATAGATTGAGTTACACCATCGAAGACTTACCATGATATTATATATACACAATGTTTTCCTATCACTGATCGACAATAATGGGAGAGAGATACACAGAACAGCCTTGCCTCTGGTGGATCCCTGACTCCATGACCTCCAGATAACTCCCCCAGTCCTTGACCAACTGAACAGAGCAACTTTTTACCTTAAATTGTTATCTAGAGGTCGTGGGTTCAGGCCCCAATAAGAGACAAAGTTTTTCACGTTCCTATCTCTTAAATACGACTAATTAAAAGATAACTGTTGATCATCTGTACAATAAAACTTTTGTTTTCTCTTTTGTTCTTCTCAATTGTCCCTAAGTCTTCTCTGTTCATCCCTAGCTCCATGTGCTCCTCCCAAAACTCATCCAAACCCTCTTCTCACTTTCACTTCTAGTTTTTTTCCTAGTCACCTCCCTTTCACCAATCAAGTCTCATAATCAACATTTTTATATTACAAACAGGAAGGTATGATCTCCCTTAATTTACACATAAACAGTAACACTTTATTTAACTGATATACTAGATAAACATGGACTTTTGTTGTATGTCAAGTAGACTTCGTTAGGTGCAATAAGCAGGCAGAGGTAAGATAGACTGCCGCTTTGTAGCCTACTCTCTTTGTCCCATCAGAGGTATACCTCTTTTCTGTGCATTTCTCTCAAACTACAATTCTCTAGCATCTCCTTGTTCATTGTCCCAACACCTTTTTTTCCTCCCAACTCCCACTCTGCCCTAGATCTTGCCTGTTTTTCACTTCATACCTATCATTTTGTGTTTCTTTTTGTCTTCTCTTGTTCATTTTTTACTGTATGATTTTTCATCAATCTTTTCATCTGTGTCTTACTTCGGCTCGGTCAGTGCACCTGACGAAATATACTTGATGTACCAAAACTCCTGCTATATATCTTTATATCAATTAATCAAAAAAGGTGTGAAATTTGTATTTGTCTTATTTTCAATAAGGCTGACACGTCAACCCACACCTCTACTTCTACCTCTTGTAATTTATAGAATCACTATGGCTACACCCCCGTAATTAGCCGACAATAAATGAACACCAATCATTACACCAATCAGAGTGGTGATTGTTTTCTTTTAAATTTCTTACTCGAGAGTCGCGTCGATGTCGTCGTATCCTCCCGACTCCGTGCTGTCCCGTCTCTGAAAAATGCGCGTGTTTTTTGTCTTCCTGATTATCGGATCTCGGTCGCTCTCATTTTTTCTGTCTCTTCGTCTGGGGAAAAATGCGTTAATTCAGCGTGACTATGGATCTCTCCAACTATTATAATGATGAAAGCTTTTCGCAAGCAATATACCAATATTTGAACATGTATGACTGCCTAAAGAGAGCAGGGTGATCTGAGCTATGACAGTCATTCCATCTAATAATAATGATAAAACGGTTTCATCTTTCATCAATCAAATAGAAAAGTATTGCTATCCCAGCTTACTGATAAAAAAAGGTAAAGGCGAGGTTTTGGTGCTACTTTATAATTAGATGTTAGTCGCACGTACAATATTACCCTGTTACATCACTAATATATTTTTATAATGAACCATTTAATGATGAATCTTTCTCAAGCACGAAAATCTTGCTCATTTCTCATTTATGGAAGGTGCGGGAAAAAGACCCTGGTCTGTGCCGGTTCAAACTCGCAAACTCTCGCATGAAAAGTAACGCTTTTAAGCACTGCACCACTGGCGCTTACCTGATATTCCAATGAAGGACTTGTTTCGTGTATGGATCTCTAACAAATTAACCGAACATGTCATGAATTTTTATGATATATTTTACGATGTGCAGGTTTTTTTCCTGGTTCCAAATTTTGATCAAAAAATGTTCAATCTGTGCATAAAGTATATTGACTCCACCGTCTCTAAACTCAAACAAAAATTGATATATACTACTCAAAACTACTTAAGGATTACCCATATATATATCTATATATATCAAAATATCTCGTAATAATAATAATAATAATAATAATAGGGGTTATTAGAGTGCTTCTTAAATATAGTGGTAGTATATTAACAGACGCA
>WURV02222815.1:0-10359 GCA_011762755.2 Epimenia babai | reverse complement strand
TGTAAAGTGTCTTTGATAGCCATGTGTTAAAAGGGCACTATAAATCAATAAAATTTCATTTCATTTTCATTTCATTTACCAATTACCAACCAAACAGTAATATACATGTAAATACTGGGATATTTTTCCTTTATAAAGTTGTATCCAGTGTATGCATCATACAAAACGCTTGGCAAGTGCTCAAATGTTAGTAAGGCAATTGCGTGTTAATTATTATGAGTTGTTTTATAGCTCTTACGATCAAATTAATCTCAAATGGTATTAACATTGTGTTTGTGAATAAGCACTTAGATAATGACTTTGATGTAGAACACTATTCAATCGTGACTATGGTACAATACACCACTAAGGGATTAAACAAAGAGGGAAAAACTAATAAATCACCTTTGTTAACTTACATAACTACACTTATATGTAGAATATGTATAGTCGATTAAAGTTGGAAAAATTCATTTCCTTATTTTCTAGATAACCACCTGCCTGAGTATACTGAACCAGATGACCATCCTCGTAGCATGCTTAACCACACTTAACCACACAACCACACAATTTAGACATTATTATTTAGGCGTTATCATTATATAGCAACCCTTCTCCTTGCACCGCAATTTACGTAGTCCATTACTTCACCATAGTCCCATAACACATCTGACGTCACCATTGAGTTTTAATTGTCAAGTGCAAGGGGGCATAACCACCTCATGTGCACTTTCGTTACTTATTGCGCACCTCACACTGTCCAAACAATTAGAGCAAGGATTATTATTCAAAAGCTAAGGTTTTTGTGCTACTTTACTTTGGTGCATTCACAACAGTGATTGCCTAATTATATTGATAGATTACTGAAATGTAGTCAATTGACATGAACAAAAGTCAATGCTCATCTTGCATAATCAATACTGTATGCGAGACTGACATTTAATTACAAAGTAGCACCAAAACCGCGCTTGTTCCGTTTTTTTATAATCAAGGATACGGCAAAAAAATCCCTAGATCAACAGATTTAAGCTCACAACATCTCACAATACAAGCTACACTGCTAATCCCTGCATGCCTGGCACTGATAAATTACCTAGACTAGTCGTGAATTGTGACCTCGAATGTGTTGCTTGTATTTTCTCAGTGGTCGGATGTAGTTACACTTTGATCAATAGCATTAACTAAATGACACCTGCATCAGTATTACGCAATGGTACTGCCACCAGGCGGATTCATCGTCATATTGTGATTCAGAAGCGTGAAGGGTGAAATAAAAATGGAGGAAAAATCACTGAAAATTTGCGGCATGTCTGCTTACCATCACCCTATCGTAGTTTTGGGGTGCGTCTTCGTATCTACACAATAACGTCATTGCTATTACAGTATGCAAGACCAAAGACAATTACATGAAAAAAAAGCAACGCACATGCCCCAACTATAAGCTTTCCTATGAGTCTATTTAGTCTAGTGAAGAGAATTTGACATTAATATTGTGCATGGGAAGAATATTTAATAGAACATGGGACTGGTCACCCGGAGCTCAGGCATTCGGGCTGCACAGAAGGCAGATTTCTTGTCTGTTTCCCTGCCGTTGTTTACGAATGACCATGATTACCTCCCATTAACAATTATAAATAAACATTAGGAAAAACTCAATAAAAGTGGCTAAAAATGTTGGTTTATGATTTTTTCCACTTAAGAAATAGGCAAGGTATGGTGATGGAAGTGAATTGCTTAAACTGTGTGCAGGTGTTGAAAAGCATTTAGACAATTGCCTGTATCTATGTATGTACAAAGGGATATAAAGGGATGTATAAAGGATAGTTGCTACTTATAGGCATTGTGATAGATTTGTCTCAGGGAGATGATATTCGAAATATGCACAACAAACTGATAGATTATCTGAAAAATACATGAATAGTATCATTAATAGAGCCAAAGTAATAAATACAAAACACATAGTGACATAAGTATGCTCTTGCCCTGACACAGGCCATCATCTTACTACCCCACTGGATCGACCTATTGCACGAAACATAAAACTAACAATGACTACAACGACAAATTACAGGATACAGGTCCGTACTCACTTCTTGCCTTTGTAGAACATGCTTTTGATTGACTCACGCAGTCCGGCCTTTTTCTTGGATGCTTTAGTGATGTCTTCAGCAGACTTGGAGAGTGCTGAAGAACCAATCTCCTTTTCCTTCAACCTCTTCCTGACGTTGTTGTCCACTGCTGCTGTAGTTGCCACTAGAGGCTTGCCTATTGTATACTTCGTCTGTACATCACTCTCGCTCTTTCTTGTTGCGATAGTCTCCAATGTCGCTTGGAAAATATTTTCCGCGCTCGACATGTGTTGTTTGTCGTTAAAGCGGTCCGGTGACAGCGGCGTTTTACAGTCGTGTATTTGTGACACCGGTCTGACTTTCAACGGTGGCTTCTCTGGCCTGATCGGTTTAATATTGGGAGTTGAAAAAACATGAGGCAGCTGTTTACGGGGACGAGAAACTCGACCTTGGGAGCTAGACATTCTGGATTTACCGTCGCAATTGACGGGTTTAGAAGCCGTGACTTTTGTGGCTGAAACAACACTATCACCTGGCATATGGTTAACTGGGTCCCCTGATGTCATACTCTCACTTCCACAGTCAATAATACATGGACTTGATGTGATCCCTTGCCCTGTCACTGCTACTCCTCGATCTCCTGCCATCTCCCCTCTCTTCGACCCTGTCTCCACAGTTCCGTTATCACCTGAACTGTCCGCAGTCACGTTACCCTTCGGTGATTTGCTATCATTGAGCAAGTCACCCACGGACAAATCATGCATCTCGGATGAAGTATGCCTTTTTTCATCTCCCGAACTTTCTTTATCTATCATAGATTGCTTATCATTAGTGACATTAGTGATTTTTTTCTCTTCTACGCCACTAGACACACCCATCCCAGGATCACCCATATTGTCAACATCATAAAAACCACTATTATCAACATCATCCTTCTCACCATACACCCCGTAGTCCGGTGTTCTATTCGATAATCCATTTTTTGCCGTTGCATTGTGTATTTTCATCCCGTCAGCGGTGCAGCCCGATGTGCAGGCTCTCGGGAGTTTGCGTTGGTTCACACGATCGTGTCTGTGCCGCGAGCGCGATGCGGTGTTGTAATATTCATCCTCGTGCGACAGACACAAACGTACCGGGTGACCCCCCGTGTGATCGATGTAACGATCATGAACGTGCTGTGGGTAGTCCGAGTGGACTGAATCGATCATATCCTGGAGCTGCGATTCCGCATCGTTACGAAAGCGGTCTGCGTAGGCACGCTCAGCGGCTGATGACCTCGGTCGATTCTGCAACAATCGTGTGACGCGACCTTTATCGTAATCGTTGATGCGACTCCCCGTGACTGAAACTGGTCGCACGCGGACCACGCCGGATCTGTACGATGGCATGACCTCCGCAAACTCATCGTAGTACTCATCGAGATCCAGGTTGGGAACGTTGTAGGATGATGCAATCGCACGCCGCGGGTCCATGTAGGAGTTGGGAATAGCGGAATGTCTGTGGTGACGATCGTTCGTCTGCCAGATGTCATCATAGGGTGACAAGTGGCCCAGGGTAGGTGACATGCCATGGCTGATGTCGGGCTGACTGGTAGCCATACGGCGACGGTTGGGGAAAGTCACATGTTCATTGGCGATCCTCTTCGCGAGTAATTGTCTGCAGGATAAGGACATGCATGCGGATAACCAAGTAAAACTAGGTAACCAAGAAGTAACATAAATTCCATTCGAAATGAAAAACAGATGATTAGTGTAAAATTTACACAACATAGACGCAAGATAGATGGTATAATATGCATCAAGCTAGGGACAAAGAGACACTTAAAAACTTATTAAAAATAATATGTACCCAATAAAAATGAAAAAAGTTTAGGAGAAACTGCTATTATAGTATATTACATGGATATATGGATAAAAATATCAAGGTGATGTCAATTTTATGAATAAAAAGAATTTCCATCAAGAAATACTTTAAAATTGCTTTTTAACATTTTTTATTCAGCGTATCGGTTAGTAGGATGCCTTGTTTGTAACACATTGCAGATTGTAAGTACGGTAGATATTTTTTAAGTACCATATAGTTTGACCCCTGTAGTTTTATAGTTTGATGGTTATTTAAGAATGGAAGCCACCGGGCATTTAATAATGATTATATGCAGTTTCATTTAACCGATATATTAAATATATAGGCAGAAATATTGAAGTGTTATGCATGAACACGAGTAAAGATTTTGTTAGGTTAGCAGCCATCACTGTGACTTTGGAAAAGAGAACTAAATGATAGGGGAAAAATAAGTGAAATTGTAATACCTGAAATAGACTAGCACAGAGGTGTGTGTTGCCATGTTAGCCATATCGTATAATACGAAAAGTGCAAGTAACACCTTATTGACTATCTTAGTTAATTAGGTGTTACCTTCACTTCTCACGAAATAGTCTAAAAAGAAAAGTTTGATTTGTCAATTTTCTCACATTCATTTACTGCTCTAGCCAGTGTGCTACCTGTGGCAGAAAACCCTTGTGCCCATGGGGGTCTGGGAAACCCTAGCAGTGTGGTTCTGTCAAGTCACGTGGCTGTGTATCAGATACTTTATGGGTGGTCTCTATTTCGCTTATTTCCCCCGCAATATCGTCATCCCATTGTAAATAACCATTAACTATCTTAGATTTAGTGGGGTGTACAACATATGTAGGCCGTCTGCGAACATTTGCAACCAGTAGCAAGAATAGAAGGTCAACTGTTTACCCAAATTCATTGGGTTTTCACAGTGGGTTTTCCCCCACCACCTATAAGCGACGCTACTCAATTAGTTGTTAACCATATTTGTAGGATAGATTTGTAAAGTGCCCGGAATGGCCTAGATAGTAATTACCTTGGTGATCAGCCACTGATCACTACATACATATCATTTACCCTTAAACTAAGTTACAACTGTGTATGTTAAACTGGAAACAGCAAATGAAATTTGATATCCTGTACCTGGGATGACGTGCTCGAGGTTTGGGTAACTCATCATTGACCGTAGAGTGGACGCCGCTGTCTCGAGCACTCAATAAATTTGGTACATCGCTGCTCCCACTCGACTTGATCGATGTCCCGGACCTTATCATCCACATAAGGAGCTACTTATATCTGGTTATGTAGTAGTAGATGTGTTAATAGACTGGATTAGGTGGCTTGCATTTCACAGGGGAAAATAATAAATCAAGTCAGATATTTGGTGCGATTCATAAATGATCACCCATCCACTTACCAGCTCGGCTCAGTGTGGTTTAACCAAGCTGAATTTGCAAGGGGCTTGCTGGCACCTATTTTAGAGCTGCTTTCCCCAGGGAAATATTGTAAACCATCATTTGGCAAGCTGCACAAGCGGCTTTGTCATCTGTCTAGCTTCTAGGCTTGGTGAGCCTAAGAAGTTTTCAGCCTACCCCAGTATAGAAAAGCGTGTGTAACATTTAGATAGCCAATAAGATGTTACCTTCACTTTCTGTATTATACGATATAGCTAATACAACAATCCATATCAATATTAATGGAGTACAGTGATATAGCTAATACGACAATCCATATCAATATTAATCGAGTACAGCGATATAGCTAATACGACAATCCATATCAATATTAATGGAGTACAGCGATATAGCTAATACGACAATCCATATCAATATTGATGGAGTACAACGATATAGCTAATACGACAATCCATATCAATATCAATGGAGTACAGCGAAAGCGGTGCTTTCAATAATTCTCGTGGGGCACAAATCTAAAACCTCCAGATAACTAGTCTGGTACTCTACCAATGGGCACTATACAGACAAGGTTTTTTCAGTTCATTTCTCTCCTACGTTAACTATATCAACGCAGTGGCAACCCGCATTTTATGGTAGTCATTGACAGGATTTTATTGGAATAAAAAGAAATTTTATTGATTTATTGTGCCCTTTTAACACATGGCTATCAAAGACACTTTATAAATTTCTAGTTATTATGATTAACTAGAAAACACATGGAATACAGTTCAAAATCCAACTGGGTATAACATGGATTATTGTTACGCTATTATGTACCTGTTTTTTGTGCTGTTTTCAACAAGTTGAAGAGAATGTTGAATATCGTCGTTGAGTTGATTTAGGAAATTGCGAAGCACGGCGAGCGATGAGATGAGATCGTGACGGTCAGAGTGGCCGTGGTCAGTAAGCTTCAGTAATCTCTATGGTATTTAGTCAACCGATAAGGTGAATTAATGAATAATTAAACAAAAACACAGAGAGAAAACGCGGCAATCACGGTGATAAAGTCTACGATAACTATTTGGAAATTTCTATACATCACTACACCCTACAGGGTGGATAGATAACCCGTGTTGCTTAGATTTTGTCCATACAGTTCTTTCTCCTGAGTTATTGTACTTAAGTTTGATTTCAATTCAAATAACTGATAAAACAAGTCTATTGCATAACACTGCTAGTCACTTTCCGAGTGAATCACACCACATACCTTTATGATTGTAGATATTAGAGCTATACGTGAATTGCACCACAGATATAGACCATTCAATGTTTTTATTAATGTAAAGCTAATAAGTATGATTTAAACAAGAATATTCTATGGCATTTGGACTCTGAAAAACATGTGCATTATGCTGCCTAAAACATAACCCCAACAATGTGTGAACCACTATTTTTTTTTATTCTTGATTATTTACAGTGGATTACCCTTATGCTTTCCCAAATGTAACTAACTATATACACAGCATGTTTTCCACTTTTCACTATACATATCTCTTTACAATAAATGAGAGTAACTACGAGTTACAGAGCAATGGAATATACGAAATGAGTGTGGAATTCTTAATACCGATGTGAAAAAGATTTATGTTTCGGCACATGAAAGTAAGGAAAAAATTGCTTACCTTATAGTGAACTGGGTAAAACATGTGAGTTGAGTTAAATTAGACAGGTCATCGGTAAGTAGTATTCATAGGCAGTCATGTCGTACAGAAATAATAACATAGTGAATTGTAATTAACATTCATAGTATGTCTAATGTCGCAGTCATGGATAAACTATTACCAGGTTAACTACTATAGAGTGAGATTTTGGGGTATTTCACATCAAGTGATAGGTTATGCTTCAGTTTTTGATATTCGAGGAGGTAGAAATATTTCCCTCGGTTTGTTAGCGTAGGCAGTTTGAGCTTCGAGCGCAGATGTTTAGAGTTAGTGGTTGAGATCTGTTAATAATTCTAATGCATCGGTTTTCTAAGGTTTCTAGGGTTTGAGAGTTGTTTGCTAACACATTATATATGGTTGCAAAGGCATGTTATATTTTGGGATATATTAGTGACGTATAAAATAGGTGTGCTTGCTCTTGTCAGTCAGGTAGGTACGTATGCGTGAGAAATGCTGTATTAGTGGTGTAATTTTGGGCTTAATGTGGTTAATGTGCGCATTCCAAGATACTGTAGAATCTATGTACAAGCCAAAGTATTTGATTGAAGATCTCAAGGGGCATATGTGATCGTCGACGTTAATTTTGGGTGAATTATCTATATCCAGATATTTGTTAGATAAGATAATGGTGTTTCTTTTCGTAGAATTCAGTTTTAAAAGGTTAGTTTTGTACCAGGATGTGACCAGAGGCATATCATTAGTCTTTGTTATAGCTCCCTGTTGGGTTGAGCCATGTTGTTTTATTATGCGACTGTCAGCAAAAAGGTAGCGAGAACCTAGCTCTGTAATGTCATTTACGTACATCAAGAATAATAGGGGACCAATAACTGACCCTTGAAGAACCCCTGTCGTGAGAGGCATAGATGGAGATATCACAATATTTGCTTTAAGTGATTACAAATGGTTCCAAGGGCATGTGTGCTACTGTCCTGGGTTGATTTTCTCTGTATAATGCACTGGACTTAGTTGCTACAAATTAACAAATTACCTACTCTGAAATACATTGTTACATATTAATTTGTTACCAACACTGTTGTGCCAGTATCATTACCCACATGACAGTAGGCATGGATACCACTCACCTTGATAAGTAAGACATACTGAGGAATTCGCTCAATCGGGGCGAGCAAGAGGGGGGTGAGATCACTATTACAGTTCGAACTGCAGCGCTGGAACCGGGCACACAAAACAGAATAACCATATTTAATTTATGCTTATCGTATGCAGTTAGGTTAATGCTGAAATACTGTCACAAATTGTGAATTCGGATGTCCTGGATAAAAGGTTTATTAATAGATAATAGCAACAAGAAACTGAGTAGATACTAAAACAAAAATGACGACCCACAATAAAATAGTGATTGACTGAGAATAGTGAGAGACAAGGTAACACAGTGGAGTAAAACACCGGCAGTTCATGGTTGGAACATGTCACATACCGATAGCGCCTAGTTAGACAGAACACTACAATTTTGTAATTAAATCTTTTAATAGATGAAATTATGAGTATAATCTCAATACAACGCCACTCAATAGAACAGATGTTGATATTAAACATGCACTTGGCATATATTGAGACACGGATTACTTGAAACAAGGTGGATTCTTACCATGTAAAGTTCCTACCTTGAGGAATGTTTTGAACTTGGCCGATTGCACTGACCATTTTGTGAGATTAGCGAGCACAGATGGAAAGTCACTGACATAGTCACGATACAGGGTCAAGAGGTCATTCTGTAAAAGGAACAAGGATTTTATATTAGATCACAATTATATTCAAAAATTAAGCTGCAGAATCAAGAGATAGATCAACTTTATATTTAAACCAATTCAATTTTTATATGAAACGATTAATCATCAGTTTTCACACAGGCACTAGGGTTCATCATATGCGAAACCTCATCCTTTAATATCAGTTAGGCGCACATGGCTACCCATCTTCATACCTCAACAACTGAGGGTGTGTCTAATTTCTAAATCTAAACCTATATGGACTACAACTATGAATACCGAAGCCACGTATAATAGATAAATAATTACAGAATAAACCGAATGGTATAATAATCACCTCTTGAGTATCTGTTAACGTTGCAAATATATCTCCGACAACGGTCACGTGCTTGTTACCGTGGATACGATCATTAAGACCATGCAGCAACATACAGTGGTGGTCATACATCTGGGTTAAGTACGGCGGGAAAATCGCGTTGATGTCTCGAGCAGACACGAGCGTCGTTTGCTGCAGAGGGTGGATGAAGTGATCCACGATGGACCAGAGCTTCGTGCAGTACTGGCGTTCAGACGCGACCAACTCACCGATCAACTCGATACGTTCTTCTGTTTTTTTTGGACATGACAGAGACAAAATGTACCAGACAAACAGCCTAATCATCAGACCAACATGGAAACCTCTCTGATCTGACAATGCAACAATGGATAAAACACCAGTGGTTTATAGCATGATTCTAGCATTAGATATCGTTAAGGAAATCTGAATGAGACCACGCCTGACTATAATTATATATGACAAAGGCCTGTGCTTACCATCTAAAGTTATCAACCTGCCATGACAAATCTATTAACAAATGTAGATTAAGCCAACCCAGAGAAAATTTATGCTGAATGGACCCGCATTACGAGGCAATGGAGTCCTATTAAAAGATAGACGCTAAGCTAATAGAAGCATACACATTACACATATGTTGATTGGTCTGCTAGCTATATCCTTGAAGTGCAAGACTTACTCTGGTTGGGTAGGTGAGTTCGACCACTCCCTCTGGAGTCCGGGTCTTCATCACCTAGTCAGAATGTATTACAGTGAAGTCTACAATTATATATTATGTGTAAATTGGCGAATGTCACACACTTGAGAGTGATAATTAATTAATTAGTTAGAAATAGACTTATTATCACAGTAATCAGTGTGTAGGTCATTCTTGGCCCTTTACAAAGCCAGCCTAAGTGGTTAACAGGACAAAAGAATTAGCCTCACCATGTTAGCCATATCATAAAATACAAAAAACAAAATGAGTTTCTTAAATAGGTATATTTAATCTAGTGCAATTATCGGGCAAAGTATACTTGATATGAGAGAGGAAATGTTAATCAAGATAATTCATATATCTCATATTTTAAAAAGGTATACAAAGAAGAATATCTAAAAACATTTGTCATCATCTTACCTGATGAAGTATGTTCCATGTATCTATCGAGCTATAGAGGTGTTAGTGCATACACCGTGCGTAAAAAAATTTACCATTTGCATTTTTTTATAAGCTATTTATTTATTTATTGAAGAAATTGCCTGACCGCTCAATGGGTCGTAGGCTACACACTTTAACACAATATTCCACATTGT
>WURV02222804.1:0-10359 GCA_011762755.2 Epimenia babai | reverse complement strand
CATTTTAAGCATATTTCATACAGAAAAATATATTCTTATGAATGTTTAATGACTGAAGTACCCTAAAATGGAAAAAAACCAAAATTCCATATTTTTCATGTCGTAATGTATTATTGCATTTTACTGATTTGGGGATTTACTGACTTCCGACTGATTTTGACATGGTGGGTCTCAAATATTGAATGCATTCAATGCTTGTATACTACTAGTTAAGGACCCCCCCTAATATATACCACCAATATATTAGTGTTAATATGCACAAGTCGTAACTAGGCATACTTTCAGGCCACAAATTGTGAAGCCTATGTAACATAAGCTCGCAACAGTACGATAACTGGACATTATGAAAGTCGTCAAAATGTCAGTCTGCATTCTCCCAAGCCACTTTTTGCTGTGTCTGTGTGTAAAAAACTCGACTCAGTTCGTAATTCTCACACCATATTCATTCTAGAGTGTGTATCAATAAGTACGGCTCGCAGAAAAATGTTGATAGGACAAAGATGGCGAATTATAGGAATGGAGGACACTGGTATGTCTCCCCCTGCAACCTGTCGTGAGTTGGGCTATGATTGCTGCGTTATTGATAGACCGATCACCAAGTATAGAGAGACTAGGGACATAAAAGATCATGCAAGGTCCGGGAAACCCAAGGAAACGAACAAACTTTCAATGACAGACACCTCTGAAAACTCATGGAAAGACATCATTTTGCCAGTAGTAACGCCTTACGATCCATGGGCTGGGTACATGGTACAATTTTAACTGTTCGCAATCGGCTGTGGAATCGGGATCCAGACGACCAGTACAAGGAATTCACAAATGGGCATGAATGGAGTGTTGTATGCAATCTGCAACACTGGAATATGCGGACATGGAGAAAGAAAGATTCATTTCTCAGATGAGAGTCGCTTTCTTTTGCATGCAAACGACTGTAGAATTTGACTTTGGCGAAGGGTCTATAATGATCCTGGGGTTGCATGTCTTATAATTAAGTTAGATGTTCAGTAAAGCCACATTTCGATGACCATATGCTTAATTCATGTCCAGTCTCTATGGATGACAATGCAAGACCCAACAGGTCTCGTATGTATGTATATATAGACTGATTACCAAGATAATCGTTGCATGGGCCATCCTTGGCCCTACACGAAGCTAGCATGTTAATGCGGTTAGCACAACAATTTGATTAGCCTCCTTTATAAGTGGGGAAAACACCTGGCGTGAAAAACCCACCAAGTCTGGGCAGACCAATGACATTTTTCCATTCGCGCCACCGGTTCCAAAATGGCTACATCGTGATCTCAATCCCATCGGGCAAGCACATCTGGGATGAGATTTATCAAAAAATCACCCAGAGAAATGCACCAGTACAAGATCTTGACATATTAGAGGCGGCACTACATGAGGAATGACGTAGGGTACCCATAACAAAGATTCAGCACCTGATCACCGGGATGGGGCTTAACTTTTTTCCTTAAGTATATTTTTATGCGATAAAGAGGGCTCACCTCTTGCGCGCGAATCCTGTCTTTTTCCGCCTGTCCTTCAATGAGCATGACATCTTCTTTAACATAACTGACCTCCCGCTCCAAAGTATCGACTTTATTAGCAAGATTTTGCGAGGTCGCCTTCAACTCACCAGCCTCGCTGCGGATACGGCTTGCTTCCTGATGCATTTCATCAATTATTTCACCATTATTGAGAGAATATTCGATGTCCCATAAATAATTCACAATCGGTGAAAAATGAGAATTTAACTATAATTGCAACCACCACATGACTAGAGTCTTTTCGACATTTAATGCTTGGCAATAATTTAAAAGCTTCATATATATCTGTACCTGTTATTACCATAACAAATACACTATTCTATTAGTTATGAACTTTTCACTTATGATAATGACCTGTGATGCATTATGGGCAGTGGACTGCGCCTCATTGGCGAGCTGCAAGGCAAGGCGAGCATCAGTTTGGGCCCCACTGAGAGCTGCATGTGCTGCCTCTGTTCGCTCTTCTGCCTGCTCAATGTAACCCTCGATATGTGGTACTAATTTGAGTGCATCCACCGACTTCTTGCGACTATCCTTCACTACGCTGTCAAATTCTGGAAGAACGCATCCATAAATGCGGTTCATTAAGGCCCAGAAAATGGTCATCATGGTCTACATTGATCTATGTGGGTTAATGTAAAATGTAACATGTTCATTGTGTTAACCACATTATACAGAGTATAGGCTTGACACGGGTACCCTGGTACCTGTCCTATCTGGATCTGCATGCAGGACTCGGGTCTTGAACTACGTGAATGGGTACCTGGATCCTTAAAGTTGGACCCGTGTCAAGCGTCACAGAGTAGCTCTGTTTAAGCCGTCAGAATGATGCAACTGACGCCATTATAAAACTGTGCTACCCCTTCAGAGCTAAAGTGACATGACCAGTATCATTAAAGCCATCATCGCAATCGTGCAACTGATTTTATTCAATCAATTGATTTTATCAATAAATGTTACACAAAAACTACGAACCAAGTAGTGTATGTAGTGTAGAGTTCGCCTCGCCAAGTATCTTTTCTCCAAGTATCACGGCCTGTTCAGCTTTATTCTTTGCTTTGTATACATCAGCCAACAAGCTATTGAGCATCTCCTGCTTCTCTACGCCACTGTCTAGCATGACTTGTCCTTTTGCCAGGCCTGAGATCACATCCCGGAGAAGGGCCTCGTTGTCATACTGCAGCTTTTCAGCACGATCCTTCAGTGCTACAGCCTATAAATGCATCAATCAAATGTATACCTGATAAGTGACAGACAAATTGAAACTTGATATTGTATCTGTATATTTTGACTGGTTAGTAATGCTGACTTCAAAATAAAATTAGAATGTTAAATGGTGAATTCAATAAATGAGGCAAACGAGAATCAAAATACTCACCCTATGAACAAAAAAATTAACTGAATGATCTGCAATAGAATATATAATAAATCTCCAGATTTTGAACAGTAAATGAAAGTTGACTTCGACAGAAATCACATCCTTACGTATGTATGTATTTATGTATGTAACAATAGGTGGATATATCCCTTTGTCTGGACAATTGGTCATTAACAAAGCTAGCCTGTGGTGAATGGGTAAAAGTGGGGGGAAACCGTAGTGAAAAACCAGCAGGTTTGGACAGAGAGTTGATTTCCATCCATTCAGCTGAGAGACCATCCAGAGGGCATCTGACACACAGCACGGTCATTGATCCAGGGTCGTCTGGATTCAGGCGCAACAATCTAACCACTACGCTAACTGCCCCACATTTACAGCACTTTACTCCACTGAAATAGTCCCTAAAAAATTTAAGTACGACCTACTCGAGGACAGCTTCTGTCAAATACCAAAACTCCATGATAAATAGTTTTATAAATTCTTTTCAAGACAAATGTAATTATCGGATGTATAGATCGAAAATAATAAATAAATAGCTCATGGAAGCATGTGCTCAGATGAGCTAACAAAACATGACGCTGTAATGGATAAGTAGAGGTTACTATCACCTGAATTTTGAGTTGTTCTGCCTGATTGTTTAGTCCTGATGTGTCCAGTGTGGGAGGAGTCACCGACTGTACTTCAGTCAGGAAGTCTAGGGCATTCTGGTACGCACTGTTGGCACGAGTCTGCGCCATGTTCGCCAGGTATTTAGTTTGGTCATAGAGGTTCTCAGCTGTTTTGTACCTGCGCATAAATAAATATAAATATGCTATAGTGCAGTGTGATGGAGGGCAAGACTAAATGAGAAATAGGCTACACACAGCATGATATGAGCGATGTGGAAAGTAGCACAGTGTAGTTGTAAAAAAAGATTAAATAAGTGATGAAATAAACATAACTTGCTATAAGCAACATGTGCACGTGGATGTAGTTAGGATGAAGAGTAAGACAGTATATAATATAGACATGTAGTTGAATATTTTAGGAGGAAACAAACATACAGTCAATCAGTCAGAAACTGCTCCGGACTGCCGGGCAATTCCAATTCCATTAACAATTTTGTTTTTATATCTCGATAAAACCATCATCTTGGCACAGACTCTTAGCAGCCATTCAAATGACGCACTGCTTGAAAACTGTGAAAATTTGTCAATTTTTAATGAAAAAGTTGATCTCAAGTATACACCTACATTTACACACATTAAAATATGACACACCAACAAAAAATACATTTTGAAAGATGGTACAGCAATATATGATACAATTTGATAGAGGGCATACAGTACTTACAAAGTTTGGGTAAAATACCAACAACATACAATACACATTAATTTTGATAGAGCGTGATACAAATCGACAGCACCCAAAATTGTTGGGCATTGTAGGACATAAATTAGACAAGACTGTAAATATACACATATAATGCTGATAATGTATCCAAGTTATATTAATTCCTATTTAATATTTATCAGTGGAACATGCATTGCACATTGTTCGTTTCTCAATCTTTGCGTGATTAGACAAAGCATGTTCAAGGACTTTGGGTTGCATGCTGAGGAATGGGTCCAAGAATTACATACCCCCTTAAAAAGTCACGTGCAGCTCGTAAAAGGCAGTTAACATAAGACTGGAAAGCACCCCTGAAAAGGCGCCACGATATCCTCAGGTGTACGTTAATCTTAGTATGTAACCCAAATATGCTTGCACTTATTCAAAGAGGCGACTGCCATTGACATATACATGATGTAACCAAAATTAACTCACGGCTATTGCATGGTGTAAAACACCTGTATGTGAAACAAATTACTTTCGAGAAAATTTCAAGATCATCAAAAAATTGCTCCAAATAGATTTTGCGGTGAACAATTGTCATTATAGATGCAGCGTTGATTTAGATGGTTAAATCATTACCATTGCAACCAACGGTTATCAACATGTTAGTTGTTTTCCCGAAAAATAACCATTGTAATTCATTTTGCAACAGAAATTTCTCAAAAAGAAAAATTTCATCAAAATACTTCATATTGAACCTTAGTCAAAATCTTGCGGTAAATTTTGTTATGTTACTTGTAAAATTACATTACAATTAATGTTCTTGCAATAACTGGGCATTGTTGTCATTGTCTGCATTTTAGCCTTTAATTATACCATCCAAACCCCAGTACATCGCACATATGAAATTATCAATTAGTAATTATCTGATCAATATTGGGTTTCTTAATTGGTAGTTATAGGGCATGTTGTATACAGAACTTCTAGCTTGATGATTTTTGAAAGCAAAACCAAGTGATAATTTATGATGAGATTTCTGAAAAATTCAAAAGAAATGTTTCCATTATTTTTCGTTATGTTTTTGTTTCTTAACAACAAATGGTTTAAGTGAGATAAAATAATAAATTATGGCAGTCATTCCAGAATTCTGAAGCCCACAATGAAGCAAAACTAGATTTTCGCATATTCTAATTTGATACCACATACTGCAAGTAGCCACAAATGCATCTGATAATGGTCTGTACGGTTTATTTTATCATGTTCATGAAGAAAATAGTTGAAACTACGAAATGACGTTAATGTGTCGGTAAAGAAGTGGCCGAATTTATAGCGTAGTGTAACTTAAATACACATTAAACAGGCGGCCTCAAGACGCTCACCTGACTATTGGAAGCACCCCATAGGCTTGAATAAAGGGGAAAAAAAACCGTCGCAAAAAAAAACAAAAAACCCAAAAAAGTGAAAAAACAAAAGGCATCAAAAAACTTACTGAGATATTAAAAGAAAGGCCAGAGAGGCCTCCACTCTGCTATTAAAATGACCAAACAGGCCTCAAAACACTTATTCGGGTATTAAAACAAAAGCCTAAACAGGCTTCAAAACACTCATTCGGGTATTAAAACAAAAGGCTAAACAGGCTTCAAAACACTCATTCGGGTATTAAAACAAAAGGCTAAACAGGCTTCAAAACACTCATTCAGATATTAAAACAGGCCAAATAAGCCTAAAACTAGTCTTTTGCAATAGTAAAAACATTTAGCAATAGTTCTGAGCGATCAGGGATATGCAAAAATATACACTTGTTGAGAAAAATTTCACATTACAAACATTGGCAGAAATTACATCCCATTGCTGGGATGATGACACCCTGAACAAACCTGAATAATAAGACCAACGCAAGGAAATATCTACCAAATGACAATGTTTGTTAGTTTTGGATTATTGGCACCTATCTAGCATGCTAATTTGTGCCATCGACCCTCTAGGGGTCTCCAGTTTATAATTAAGGATGGAGGTTTTTCATGATGGAGGTTTTTCATGGTGGGTGCTTTGTTCTGTTGGCAGTTTCCTCTCTATTTTTAATTGTTACAATACAAATTTGCGTTTTTCCATATTATGCATTCACGTGCATATATTATTAAGTTGTAGTGCAATGATGTCATTGGCATATCTGTACAATAATACATTGTAGTATTATTGTACCAAATGACAAAGCTCTGAAACATGAGGTTGTGGAGAAGATTTTTGAAGTAAAAATACAAACATTGGCAGATATTACCTCCGATGATGACACCCTAAACAAATCTGAATAAGACCAACCCAAGGACAAAATCTGCCAAATTACAGAGCTTTAGGCCAAGCGGTTTTTGATGAAATTTCCTCAGGTAAAATACACACATCAACAAATAATTACCTCCCTTGGTCTGATAATATGCTTAACAAATCTAAAAAAGACCAAGGCAAGGATAAAATTTGCCAAATTGCAGAGTTTTGCGACAAGTGGTTCTTGAGATTAAGCAAGTAGAAGTACAAACATCGCCATTCCCTAGGTCAAATCTAAAAGACCAACCTAGGGAGAATATCTGCCAAATGGCAAAGCTCTATGAAAAATAGGTGTTGAATAGAATTTTTAAGGAAATGTTAACAGCGGAGGATGACGGAGGTCCGATCAGAAAGGCTAACTGACCATAAGCTCAGGTGAGCAGAAAATATATCCTACAAGATGTTTAGTGACCAACTTGGAAGAATATTGCAACATTAAACGAGAGGCCAAAGAGGCCTCAACATGCTTACCTGACTGTTTGGGAAAAAACAAAAGAAAAACAAAATACAAAGTAAGAAGCAATTAAGATGCGTGAATATAAATAAAAACTTAAGAAAAACAACTATCACAAAATAAAGAACCAAAAACAAAGACTAAAAAAGTAATAAGTACATTTAGGTTTGCATAGGGGTTAGAAATGTTTTAGGTGAGCAACATGTGTTATTGTCTGTAGAGCTGCATAAATTTTATATCATTATTTAGAACTAGTTATATAATGATATAATATAAATAAAATATAAATATATATTAATGTAATATAAAAATTGGTTTTTAAAATCTTTTGTAAGTTGTAGGTATCCAAAGTTAGAATTTTTGTGTTGTATATTTCATTTCAATAGCCAAAATTTACTTACAGGTGAGCTAAAAATATGAAGATGGAAGAAGTTACCTCCCCTAGCTGTGATGATATCACCATGAATATATCTAGAGGAGACCAACCTAAGGACAACATTTGCCAAATACCAGACCTCTGCAATAAGTGGTTCTAGAAAAGATTTTATTAAGAAAACAATACGAACATCGGCAGAAGTTGCTTCTCCTAGCTGCGATGACGATACCATGAACAAATCTAGAAGAGACCAAACTTAGGACAATACCTGCCAAATGTCAGACCTCTGCGATAAGCAGTTTTTGAGAATATTTTTTAAGAAAATGTTAACATCGGATGAACGAATGGACGGACTACGGACAAACTTTGAATAGAAAAGCTAACCATTTATTACCCCGTTCGATCATCAACTGTATTTCTAGTTAATCATAGTAACCGTAAATTTGCAAAGTTTCGTTGATAGCCATGTGTTAAATCAATAAATTTCATGTTATTTCATTACATTTCATAAAAAAAGATAAAAGAGGCCTCCAAATACTTTGATATTACAAGAGGCCAAACAGGCCTCAAAACACACATTCAGATATTAGAACAAGAGGTGAAAGACTTATATGGATATTAAAATAGAAAGGCCATACCTTCCTCAAACTACTCATATAAATATTAAAACAAAAGGCTAAAGAAAAGAGGCTTTCAGACATAATCGATATTACGAGAGGTTAAACTGGCCTCAAAACTCTCATTTGGATATTAAAACAAAAGGCCATACAGTCCTCAAAAGATACTAAAATAAAAGGCCTGAAAAACACTTCTGGAACATTAACCCTTACCACACTGACATCTGTACATCACATTACTATAGCAATACAATTCTATGACAACAGAGTACAGGTGGTTAAAACATTCTGAAATAGGACTGAATGCTCAAGGATATGAAAAAATTCAAACAGATCAAAGATAGCTTATTTAGGGTTAATTAATATGTCTAAAGAGGCCACCAGACACTCGGAGATTAAAGCAAGAGACCAAACAGGCTTCAAAACACTCATTCAGATAGTAAAACAACCAAAAAGGCTTAAAAGCGCTCTTCTGGTACATGAAAAGCATTAAAAAAATTTAATTATGTTGAGAAAAGTAAAATTGCCGAAATTACCTCCCCTTGGCCAAATGATGATATGCTTAACATATCTAAGATACCTCCCTCAGGAGAATATCTGCCTAACGGCAATGCCCTACGATTTTCTGAAAAGATTTTTTCAAAAAGATGTTAATATCGGACAAATAGATGGCGGATGAAGCCTGATCAGAAAAGCTCACCGAGCATCGGCTCCGGTGAGCTAAAAACCATATTCTAATCTGTATTTCATAAATTAAACATCTTTTAACAGGCTATATCATCCACTGTAAAAATTAATGATGCATATTTATAATCTGACTTATAGGGTGAAATTGTTTTGTCATAGTGCAAATTTATTAATGTACTGATTGAAGGTGAAGAAATTTCTACTTAGCAATTAGCTGTTTCAAGATGTTAACAACACAATCTGTAGCACTTGCAGTGTGATTTGTGCACTTATAAAAATAATTAAACTGCTGCTTTTTTATACATAAAACATCCTTTGTTTTAACACCAGAATAAATAATAGTTTCTTTTAACGCGTGTATTATAAGTGCAGTGTTTCATCTGTTACGTCCTTTGTAAAAATAGTGAATCATATTGGCTCCTAGTTAGGCCTAACACTGTGACGGTAACGAACTAACACACTACTCTCAGCTTAGTTGTAGTCTGCTAATTATTTATAGATTAGTGAAGCGATTATCATAGTGTATCTTGTAATTCACTGAAAATTGCAAATGAAATCTAGATGTCTGATTTTATCATAAATTGCGTTTATTAAAATATGACCGAGTTTCCCGTATAAAATTTATCTATTTCGTAGATTATAGAGAAAATAGCTGTAAACATTGCACATTGTTGGTCGACTTATGCTGAGAGCATTTGAAGATTTTAGAAGTTAACTTCGTCATTGTTGCAGTCAAATTATTTTGTAATATAGCGCAATAACTGTCAGAAAAATGGTTTGGGACTAATTAGTAAATTAATAATGCTATTGGTGGAATAAAAATTAATAAAACGCTTGAAAATCGTCGAAGCGCGTTACGTTTAGTTTTACTTTACGCTTCACATAATCAGACAGTTTGTCAAGTCAGTACGTGACCTAATTTCGTTGTCACGTGGTATTCCATAAACCACGCCCACATTACCTTGCCACAGCAGGGAAAAAATGTCGCCAACGGGCTATACCATTCACGTCCGATAATCGATGCAGTTAGCGCTAGTTGCGTCCCTTTGAAAAATGTCTCAGCGGCATTAGAACACCCACTCGCTTGCGAGAAATCGCTCGCGTTTTCGAAAGACGGGCCGGGAATCTCATCGCTCAGGAAAATCGCACCGTCGGCCCCGGGCTTGAGGGGGACTATGGATATTCTCAATGTAAATTGACATCCACCCAGATTACATCGTGATCGTGGGAAATGGCATAGGAGTAACAACCGCTTGAGTTCCCATTGCTCTCTATGCGACTATATCGGACGAAGAGAATAGCACCTTTGTGCTCGGTTGCGTTTCTCAGCTTATCTATGGCGATGAACCTGCTTCAGGATTGATGGACTATGTGTCGCTTTCCCCGGAAATGCAAACAAACACGCAGATATTATTTCGAGGCGTAGCACAAACGAAACATTAACTTCTATAGTGTTGAATAAAAAATACAGACAATTAAACATGACACAATGTATGTGCGTGCCTTCATTCAACATGCATTTGGGGGTAGGGACATATTAATGCTCTCATAATGTTTAAGCGTCTGTTCAGACTACATTAATGTCGTGTATGGTATCCACATGGTAGTGTATCATACACGGTTCAATGACGCATTAAATAGACATATCAGCAAACAGAATT
>WURV02222793.1:0-10360 GCA_011762755.2 Epimenia babai | reverse complement strand
GAGAGAGAGAGAGAGAATGTCACGTATGTAGGATTTAATACTAGAATGACTCAGGCGATCGAGCTGCGCTGACTACATGACTTTAGGCTCGGTCGATAAAAGCTACTGATCTATGATTTAGGCAAGAAATACGTTAGGAACCGAGATATTGGTTACAAACGAGAGTAAAGCATAACGGTGCACTTACGTATAGCATTGTGTGTCAACGTGTTCGATATCGATGTGATGGGTCAGGTCCCAACAGGTGCTCACATCCGCAACGACTCGTAATCGCCTTAATGATGCTACCAAGGCTGATCTCCCCTTTGGAAACAAGGTCGCGACATTCGTAGCCGCCACTCGTTCTATTTTTTCGCGCAAGACGCGATCTCAGTCGCAGCTTATATCGATAAGTGCGATCAGTTATATTTGGTAAAATTCAGTTAACAACACAAGTGATCTGCATTAAATGCAGATTCTTGATAAGCAAGCTATAACTCCATTCCCAATATAGGCAATGTTTAATGCGTGTAGTGTTTATCTTTTCGTTTGTAATAATAGGTTTGAAAATGTTTATATACCCTTCACACAAAATATAGCTGTTCCCCGGGCTTTTTTCCTCTTTCTATTTATGCCTCTGACAGTTCTCTCCCATGTGTTCGAAGTCTGGGCATTAAGTCGACTGTCATCCGATTACTGGTTCATAATGTCAACAGACTGTCTACCCGTGTCGCATTCTCCCCTAAATCCATGTAGGTTAGTGATTATGTACAGCAAGATGACCTAATAGGTAAACACCACGGGTGTTGATCCACATCTTGGGGAAGCAGTAGGTCGAGTGGTAGGAACACCGGACTCGTAACCGAATGGTCGCGGCTTCGAAACTTCCCACCTGTCGACTTTCCTGCGGTGATCCTCAGCAAGTCATTTATCCCCGATTGCTGGATAAACCCGTCTCTAAAATGGGTAGATACTCGATATTATTCTTGGTAGGGTGATATATGAGTATCGAAGGTATTGTATATGCGCTGAATAGCTGCTAATTCACATTGTACATTTCATTGTAAACCGCATTTGAGAGCCTTTATTGGCTGATATTTGCAGTCTATATATGTTGTACTTTACCCTTTACCTTTTTACATTTGGAACGCAGACCAGTCTGAGGGACGAAGCCATTGAGCCACGCCGTAGGTGTCACCAGACGCTCGCGAGCCCGTGGAGGCTGGTTTTAAAATACGTTTGCTAAAACCGCAACAGACGACATTATCTTGGAATTGACTTTGATTTTCCCCGCTGTCTTCATCCCATCTTTCCCACTATGAAATAATATTGATCTATCATCGGTCGAGAAAGCCGGAAGTTGTATGATTTTAGGACTTGGTATTCTTGATAAGTTCTACTTGTGAAATTGAAATTATCATCATGGCTAGCGCCATTACCGTAACATTTGTAACATCAGTGTATTTTTTTAGAACAAAATCAGCATAATATAGAAATTTGATCAGTCATTTCAGTCGGAAAATATCCGTCTGAGAATAACCCCTCACGCTTTTTTGCGTACATATGATATCGGTGTAATACGCAACGATTCCATTCCAATTTCATTTTGCTCTTGTGGATATGTTCTGACGATCGATTAAAACATTATCTCCATTCCCAACAACATACATCCGGCAATCCAGCGTCGATTGTTCGAGTTTTCCCGGCGGTCCGACTGACATATACCAGACAGTTAATGATACTTATTTCATCAATACCGATTGTTAGTTGTCATCAAACACGAACTCCCTTCTTGAGAGTCTCAGGACTATGTATAGACGGACCCTATAGCATGCTCGGTATACATTGCCCTTAATCCGGCGTGAATAACCAATTAGTCTGTAACATTAACGATCGAACCGGCCACATACCTCTCTAACGATTCGTATTGTGGCACCAACCCTTCACTGTCAGTATCAAACGTTCGCCATGTTGAGACGTTGACATACATCTGTTCCGTCTTGTAATACGTATCGATTTCCCCCGCCAAAATGAGCCAGCTCTCTGTTACGTCGTCTGCGCGCAATACAAGAAAACGAGCGGCGACGGTTAGCGCTAGAGTCGCTGTCAAACAGGCGAGATCCCGGCGTGTTTGTCAGTTGACAATGGAGTTTGCTTTGTGGGCCATCTATTTAATCGCGGGGAACGCGGCGGTCACTTGGGGTGGACTGATAACGCAACGCGGCGCAGCCAGTATTGGTGAAGATACAGAGATCATGACTGAATGTTAGTGACACGCGAAATCGTGATGAATTAAATTTGCTAAGCTAACGAAGTGAGCCAAACTAGCTTCAAGGGGCTGTATTCGGTATTCTCAACCCTAAACGGCGCGTCATTAAATGACCGATTGCTGTGACGAATCTGTCTTAATACTTACGATATCTTCTGATAGAAGCAGAAATCCTCGAATGACTCGACAAGAATACAAAAACATATAGATGTTAACTCCCCTAAGGATCAACACATACTTACACCTGACGAAGTATACCAGTATGGACAGGTTCTGTCAATGGCCTTTTCAGTTTTAAAAACAGAAACAAAGAAATTGTATTCATTCATTCGTTTGGCGAATATAACTAGTAGAGCTGTCGGTGCTTGTGTAGAGGAGGCGACAAACGGGATGGGTGGAGACACTCGATCCGCTGTGACGACCCCCGAAGGGAAACGGTCGAAAGACAAAAAGTGTGACGGATACAACTGCTGGAGTGTACTTCTTTATATACTTACTTGGTCGAGGCCGAGGTGTAAACTAAAACGTGCATGATTCATGCGCCTTCCGATAGCAATAATTGTGTTTTTCAGTTGGTATATGGACATTGGACATAGGATGCATGGCATTTGCTATGGTCGGCTGAGCCATTTATAAGTACCAGTGGGATTTATATGTGGCAGCATGGACCAGCATACACTTGAATGTAAATTTGTGACATAGCCTCGTTCACCCCGGTGACTTGACGCTGTCTTTTCCTCTGACTTGCAGAAAACGGTTATTTGAGAAACATTGCAAGTCGCTTTTTAATGCGGCGTCGAAGAGTCACACTTTTTGCATATTTCAATTTCATGGATTGTATTCTTTGCAATATATTTTTTCATCCAGACAACACCGGTGCAGTTAATAGGGCAGAATAACCAATAATATATATACATATTATATATTACACCAGCTTAGTTTACTAAATGCACTAAACCACCTACGGTGATCGGTAATACTGTTTAATATAAATGTTTGATTTTGAAGGAGATGAACAAAACGCGCGGACCAACCGTGGACGGTTCCTAAATATCGCGTCTGGTTGGTTCCGTAATACCCAATATCGGAAAATCCAACTTGACTTTATCAAACGGATATCTTGCAGACGCCTGATACGACCTCCTTCTGAAAGAATCGAGGCTGTAATAAAAGGTAAAAGGTAAAGTACAACATTTATATACCGCAAGTATTAGCCAACAAAGGCCGTCAGATGCGGTTTACAATGAAATGGATTTTGGCAGCTGTTCAGCGCATATACAAATCGCCTTTTGACTTCCGTAATCGCGATATAATTTATTTAGACCCGGTGAAATTCAGTCGAATCCCATGATATTCGCACGAGGCGTCTAGACTACAAATCGCCACTCGCGAATTGTGTTATTAAACGTCGTGAATATTGAGATAGATTTTCGCTGAAAACGATTTAATATGCATGTCGTTTAAAAGCGACTAGTACAGCTTGCTATATGTAATGTTGTATGCAATACAAGTCATCGATAAAGACTGCTATGTAGTCCAATAGACACCAGAAAATGCCCGTGACTTTTTTAGTCACCTAGCGCATGCGTATTGCACAAATAAATTTCACCGGTAAGTATTTATTGAAGATTAAATCACAGCTATAGAGACCTCACATGCCTGGTGACGGCTATGGTACAATGAGAAAAAGCATTAGAGTTCTATTCTTACGTCTTTGAATCGGATGTTCGTGACATTCTTCAACACCATATTCAGCATAGCTACGATTAAAATGTGGTAACATTGAACGGTTAAAATACCTCGTATAGATAGCCTGTTCTCGTGAGCCTATCGGACCGTGCGTAATACCTTCTCACGAAGGCTGTCCAGGGTCCAGTCGGGCGTCTATTGCAAGTCATTTATCACCGAGATTGTCGCTAGAACCTTATGGATCGTTAGTCGTTGGGAATACTTACATCGTCGATGTTCACCGTGTATCGACGAGCACTCGGTCATATCGTAGAATATAAAATGTCTATGGGAAAGTGCCAGAGACGTTTATGAGACAGAAAATGAGAAAAATGCACAGAAAAATGCCATTGACGAAGCGCGAACCCACAACCTCCAGATAGGTGCTTGACGAAGAGATCTAAAATGGCAGACTTCATCTTTTCGTTATTCAATACCATTCTGAGAACGCACTGATATCTAAATTCTGTATCATGCAGTAATATCTACAGATATTTGTAACTAGTATCGACTCTATATAAATCGAATGGCTGAGATGGGTGTGTCAGGTCGTTAATATCAAGGTAACGTTGATGGGGCAGCCATCGTGGTGCACAAGTTGCTTCCAGCGGGGTTCGAACTCACATTTTCACGATTTCCAAATGACCTCTCCGGTTCCTGAAAACAACGCGAGACGTAGAGCCACAAATCTCAAAGCAACTAAGAATTGCTAAAATTTACGTTAGCGTAGTTAAACTACATCGAGCCCCGCCCGAAATGGATGGATGACCACCAGCCCAATTACCAAAAAGGAACACGATTAGTTAGAACTGTAAACGGACACACCTTGCACTGTGTATCAGAGGTTTTCAAGGGAGATAGGCACAATGACGGACATAAGCACAGTGCGATCCGACATTCGCGGCCGGGATTGTTTCCATCAAATGATTGTTCCATTAGTAAATTGTATTTCAGTCCCAGAGCGCCACAAGCAACAGTCCTGTATATTCTTCCATTCAGTCTGGCAGGTATTGTCCCCTTTCTTTCCTCCGTTCCGTCAACCTGGCCTATCATTTTTAGATCCATACGAATTCTCCATTATTGTGGACCAATGTCCCCAGCTAAATAAACTCATCAACTTTACACCCTAGACGTCTACTCTATATACTCATCAACTCTACACCCTGAACGTCTAGCATTTTTTAGTCAATCACCAATAATCTTGCATGAAGTGATTTATCGATCCAGCTACCGGATGGAGTCTTCCTAAGTATGCGTTTGTTGATATTACGCAGAATGGCGTACTTCCCAAATAAGTCGTCGTCGTCCCTACCCCGATAAAAACGTGGGCGTGATTTTTGTTACCCGTACAGGCGTTCGTATGCGCGTGGAACAAACGTCGGCGATAATTGATTTATAAGATTGCGGCAGGGGAAATGGGCGATGCCTATCAGAGGAATTAATGAAGACACTGTAGAGCTGTGATCGCTGGCTATAATCAGCGAGGATTATTGTGCGGGAGAGGCCGTGATCGAATCCATGTACAGCGTTTGACAATCGATGATCCGAGCGGCGTAATCGCGGTGGGGGGTAGTACGGGTAAACTCGTCGGAAGTGCTCGTGAAAATAGCTGCCTCGTCTTGTGCTTACGTCGTTGTCTGTCACGGCGTGTGTCTTAATAGCTGAGAGCGTAATTATTGTATCGCGTACAACGAAAAAATCGACATGAACTCGCCGATGTTCCAAGTTGTCGCGACGCGGAGAAATCTCGGTCTGTAAAAAGACGCAGCGGTCCCAGTATTTCACTGTCAAGGTCGTGGCTGACGGTCAGATTGATGAAACTGCGTAGACAAGACTGGGTTCGATTTTCCTTTCTACATGACCGTTGTATCAGTGTATAGAGAAATTATTTTTGAAAACACATGGAAAATGGTTGCCTATTTTCTTTCCAATCAATTAAAAACACTTGCCAAAGTTTCCATGCAATGTTATCCCGACTTCAAAGATATTTTTCCGACATTATAGTATTCATTGTTATTATGATTATTATTATTATTGTCATCATCGAGATATGGCATATATTGAAATTTGCTGAAATATGTGTTCAATATGGTTATGAATGTAGAAAGCTCATTACTGTTTTGTGTTAATTTACGATATGATCGTATTTGTGATAGTTTCCTTTTTAACCGTGGCATAGGCCATATTAATGTTATTAAACCATGTATTTTATTAATTTTAAGTGTGTGAGACAGACAGCAATGGTATTAGGGCACTTTAAATCAAATATATTTCATTTCATTCATTCGAGAGTAACCATTGGGTTGGGTATCAACTTTTGATAGATTAAATTTTTTATTCAAGTTCTTTTAAGACCAAATGTAATCACTCACTTCGCTTAAACACCTATTGCCGTTAGTGTTTGCCCTACGATTTTTTTGAAATTTTTCTCGCGGCTCGGGCGAAATTCTCTCGTAATATCTCGTTGTCAATAATGAACCTAACTCTCGACCTATATCTATTTTCAGTCGCGAATCCCGGCTATCGTTCGCACTACCCGCACAAGCTGTATTTTATTCATAGATTTTCCAACGCGAAACGTTTTTATGACCACTTACGAAGATTTGGCGCAGCGTTTTCCTCGAACGACCTTGTCCCTTAACAGCGAGTCCAGATCGATCAATTTCAGCATTCCTTCTATTCTCCGATAAGCACGGAGGGGTATAGTGTGTTGATCAGATAAAATTCTTTCCGTAATATATTCTCATCAAACCTCGGTCCCGATTTATTTATTCGTATTTATCGTCTTTAACACCACCGTATATCATCCCCTAAAGGTCTCTGTATTTTCTCTCATTTACGGAGACGTAGAGAAAGTCCCCGACATACAGACGAAATATTCTCTGTTGTAAAATAAACAGAACGCCCAATGCTTTCAGCAATATGAGTATGGGAGTATTCTTTATTTATTTTGTCATTTCTACGAGGACAATATCGGGATTGTTTAGTATAAGTCACGATGAACTTCATTCTTTACGCTCTACACGAGGGGAGATAACTATATGAGGTTCCGTCTTTGATAACGCAGTTACGACTTCGAATTGCCAGAATATAGATTTGTTTCCGCATCTTGTATCGGATGAAATAAACACGTGCCACCAGAAACATTGTCTCTCTATGCATAGCCAGTATTAGCGTAGCGAACTAACATTGATAAAAACCAAAAATTACCAAATGAAGGTCCATAGATAAATAACACATAAAAGATTGCATTTGTAAATTGCATGTAAAAAGCGTGTAAAATATTTGCAAAATATTGGGCGCTCTGTTTATTTTCAACGAAGTGTTAAACACGTGTAAATAAATAAGCAGATCATTTTGGACTGAATTGGTGTCAACTTTTCCGCCGTCGGTATTGGTATACGATATCACGAAGTGCGGAATGACTGTTAAATACTTATTAAACAAAATGGACGCGATAAAGAGTAACAGTAACAGATAAGTGGTTCTCTGCGTGGGTTTCACCCCCCCCCCCTCCCGACGTATGTTAGCGACGTTGCAAGGATAAAGCCGTAAAGTTATAACTTCAAAAATGCAATATTGTATACGTATATTAACAACCTTACTGTAGTTATAAGTCGTCGAACATGAGATAAACATGGAAAGTAGATTGGAGTTAAGTTATTTACCGAACCGTTAAACAAAAAATCGGCAACACTTTCGATTTCATAGTTATTTTCATTTTCAGCAAGATGGTATCACAAATACATACGAATAGTACAATAAAAATTAATTAAAATCTGGGTTTAAATCATTAAAATAATCATTTAAAAATTAATAAAAATTCACTATGTGCGGGAGTCCCAGTTCTCCCCCCTTCCCTGGTTTGCCAGTATGTACGATACAAAGAGCCGAGAACGGCCGTGTGAATAAAGAATAAAGTTACTATGAAACAACAACGGTTGGCGAAAAATACACCAGTGAGCAAATTTAATGATAAAAATATATTATAACCTACGACGTTTCATTTCTTAAAGCACAACTAGTTTTTTAAAATGAAATAAAAACGAGGGAAAAATGTTACCGCGTATGACTATCGACTAAGACTTTACGATATGCATGCAAATAACAGACTATAAGCGTTTTCAAGGACGCAAATATTAAACGAACGACAGCCTTGAGCAAAAATACAGAGAAATGCTGCAGAATCTTTGTCTAAAAGTGAAGTTATGGCTTATTCATATATAACTTATATATAAATTTATAAAACTCATATAAGGCCGAGTTTCAATAGGATCGTATTGTCCGCTATTCGTCCGATTATTGACGCGAAAACAGCTTCCGCGATGGTAAAATACGTAAACACTACTGGTCGTATTTTATACGAACGGTAATTTTCGCCACGTGTGAGTTTGTGTGGTAAGGTAACGAAGGGTGGCTGGCGGAAGGCGTTTATCACAACGTATCCAAGTGGAAGTCAAATATGAATGTTTGTAGACGCTACCTAACATTCGAAACACTCAAATATCACGAATAAAAGATATGAAATAGTGCGTAGACGGATAAGTTTAACAAAAATTGGGAACTTACAAATTATAAAATGTGTGGGGTGTGGACAAGGTTAAATACGGGATAACAGCGGAAAAAGTAAGAGAAATACATAGGTATTGATATATAGAATCCTCCAGGGCCACACATGAACGTCCATCGAGCCAAGCCGATCTCAGTTTGTGGCCCTCAAGGGAGACACTGCGACACCTAAGAGAGAGGGGGAGGGGCTAACGCACCATGAGGTGTCTGTTGACATTTACAGGCATTGTCAGTGAACAATTTGCCTATCCCTGAATATATAATTAACCCGAGCGGGCCCTAGTGGCAGGGGGGGGGGGGGTCGCATGGATGGATACCCATCCACGTACTGGCTAGACTCGGTGTGGTTCAAGTCAGCAAACAAGGTAAGCACAATATGAATGCAACGATACGACGGGATGATCGTGGTTTCTGGACCACTATCGGCCCTTTACATTACTTGCCTATGGTTAAGGTGACAAATGATTGGCTCAGTCATTACGATAGAGGGACAACACCGTTGTGAACACCATCGTGTTTGGGCCGACATCGAATATTCGTCCATTCACGCCGCGGGGTTCCGACCGCCTTCGGACAGACTCCATGTGTCGCACACCCCGCTAAGTCCGTGATAGTTAACGATTATTTACAATGAGACGACGAGAAATCGGTGACGTAAGCGCCAGAGAGACTAGCCAAGGTGCGTCTGAAGCTCAGCCATGTCGGAGAAGAAAGCCTGCACATAACCACACTGGAAGGGCTACCTAGAGTCCCATGGACAGACAAAGTTGAAGGCCGGCTTTGTAAAGGGCCAAGTGAAGGGTGGCTTTGTAAAGGGCCAAGTGAAGGGTGGCTTTGTAAAGGACAAAACGAAGCTCGACTTTGTAAAGGGCCAAGCGAAGGTCGAATATGTAAAGGGCCAAATGAGGGCCGACTTTGTGAAGGGCCAAGTGAAGGTCGACTTCGTAAAGGGTCAAACAAAGGCCAATTTTGTAACAGGCCAAGTGAAGGATATCTTTGTAAAGGATCAAGAAAGCAAACGCTATGATTACTTTGTGTCTAACGAAACCACCAACATAAATAATTAGAAATCCTGCCTCACTATAATATATCATCATCATTATACGGAAGTGACGATTTTAAGCTCGTGTGTTTTAAAATATTTGTTTGTTATGTTACAATATCTTTTATCTTTATTGAATTTCTAGATATACAATGAAAAATGGCTGGAGACAATATATTTATTAAATGCTGTACAAACATAAAAAAATGTAAAGGTAGACAGACAGTGAACTCGAATAAAATACCGACATAAGTCAAGATTTGATCAAATCAAATAGTTAAATAATTTATAGGTTAATCAATTCGACGAATTTCCTTATAAAAATTACAAATACTGAAATGGTCATATCATAATATACGACTGACAATGCGCTCGACCCCGTCGCTAGCCGGCTGAAACCTGGGAACGAGGGGTCCGAGGGTTTGAATGAAGTTCGCGCTGAACGAGCGAGGTAGGCGCGTGGATGTGCGGCGATGTTTGGTCATTGAGACGCCGAGGGATTTTGACGGCGTCCGTACGTCCAACGTAATGTTGCGGGTTCGCGCGTCGTGCGTCGCGTTTTGGAGGCTGGGGGAGAGCTTAACGAAGGTCGCTGAGGTCGCGCGTTTCTGCGGGGACGGAGACAATCGCTTGCACTTGCTCGGCGTCAGGTGCGTGCGGTTGTATTGCCTGGAATACGTATGGACAGGTGTACGAAATCTACCGTATATACTCACTTACAAGACGACCTTTTTTCACCAAAAACTTAGATTCAAAGTGGGGGGGTCGTCTTC
>WURV02222782.1:0-10360 GCA_011762755.2 Epimenia babai | reverse complement strand
AATGCTACGTCACGCAAAGAATACAAGTTAGAACATAATAAACAGAATCACCAATAAGCAGTTCTACACATTTTTGCATCGAGGTTACTTTGGAGAACAGAAACAACTTCGACATGCTACTCGGTAATTTCAACACGGACCTCTGCTTTGATCCAGCTTTATATATATTTCCGGAATAGCACAAAAATTGTTAAACAAATAGAAAATAAGAGCATGTCGCCCGTAGCAAGGAAATATTTGACATGTTATCAGGTGTGAAACAGGGGTAACCCCTATCACCTACATTATTTTTGTTCTATAGACATGGTTTAAGCGATGCATTTATTAATTGTGGTAGTATTGATCCTACTCGAATTAATGATCTCAAACTACATACATTTTTATATGCGGCTGACTCGGTTATCTTCTCAGACCCAACACAGACTAAAACTTAATATATCGTACGAGTACTTTGAAAAGTGGGGTCTGAAAATAAATACTGAAGAGACAAAAAATATGTTTGAAAATCAAGCGTAGCACACTACTTGGACATATTGAAATCGTTACTGAATATGCTTAGCCTGGGTGTCATAATGTAACGTAATAAAAAGATTACGAATATTGATAGTATTGTAAACAAATGCAAAGAATCGTATTATTACATTTCTAATCTGTTTACCTCTAAAGTGACCACTAAGAAGGTACTTTTGTACCTCTTTCTTCGGCGTATGAGAGTTAACACAAATTCGATCGTTTTGGCTGTTGGATGGGGCTGCGACTGTAAATACCTTTTCGTCTGTAAAGAAGATAGAATTGACTTTGTTTGCAGAATACCGTCTCTTTAACCGTTTGCAACGTTTTAACTGTGCCCGCCTGTTGGCTGTTGCAAGTTCTGTCGCTTTACCTTTCTTCAGGCATTTTAATCGAAGATATTTGCGTATGATTCTAGCCACTGTTGTCTTAGATGTACCTGTCTATCGTGCTATCTGGCGCTGAGATCTGTGTGTTTGTGGTTTATCCTCTTGACTCAGGATAAGCTCTTCGACCTCTTGAATTCGTTCGTCACTACGCGCAGATCGACGTCTCCCGCTTCCAACACGACGTTTCGCTGAGCCCGTTAAATCAATTTTCCGTAAAAGTTTATGCACACCGCTAACTGTCCATCCTCTTCCAGGAAACTCCGTAATGAATTTCCTTGCACCATAATGCTTTGTTTGGCGAAGAAATTTGATAACAGTTTTGTCTTCTTCGGTAAACATAACTGCGAAGGCGTTGTTGACCAGCTTTTTACGTGCACTGTCTAGAAAACTACACAGCATTCGATGATGTCACTCGTGCGTCACAACTAATACACCGTTTCATAGATAATTTCAAACCAAATCCAAAAGTTTTTATTTTGCGAAAATCGGCCTATGTTCTCAAAAGTTACAGGGATTTTAGTAGTGTTACCAGATTTAGTAGTGTTACCCGATTTTATGGACCACCGTGTATATACTTTCATGGAATGTGAATTATTTCAGTCACTGTTATTATAAAAAGGAGGAAATTATTGTTTGAATCTTATGCGTTTCTGTAGTTGCATTTAAATAATATTCTATCATGCTGTCAGAAGTTTAAGGCTATTTTTGGTATTGTGAAATAATTTGAATGTTTTATGAATTTTATGTATTTTATGAATTTTTATGTATTTTAGAATTGTTGCTTTTTTATTTATTATTCTAGTTCACAAGTTCTTAATATTCTGCATAGAAGTATGGATCAGTTATTCTGGATGGTAAATTTTAACACATTTAATAGATGGTACAGTGTAGATTGCATTGAGTAGTGCTGTAATAGATGTTATAGGAGTCATCATGGGCCTGTGAAGATAACCAATTTCAAGTGTGGCATGAATGTTATCGTACGATGATGTCATCTAGAGCTAGAAAGCTGCTCATCCATCTACGTGTTGTAGAACTAATCTGTTAAAAATTCTTACACTGTATTCCTTTGCCCATTGGACCATTTGCAACTTTACTAGAAAATTTTATGCGAATTGGTTGAGAACTTTTTGCCTTATGTTGCGAACAAATAAGCCGTAGCCAGCAAAAAATTCAACCGGATGCGTTTCATCTCGGACACATCGTGTGCATCATGAGTATATGTCAGATGAGTATTTTCTGAACAGATTAGTGGTGTTTAGATGACGACTGACAGCCACAAGGGAGATAACACTCGACCATCTCGAACCTCACCTCTGATTGTTGAACCTGACTGATTTAGACCTTGTAATCTGAATTCCTAACAATATTTGTTTCATTATGTAAAGTTCTAGAAGACGCTGGATGTCAGTTCTGTATGTACTATGTGACAAAAACCGTTACACCTACCTGAGTAGTAAATTGAATTACGTACCCAGCGCAACATTTATAGATGGTTACGGATGTCAGAGGTCACTGCGACATTGGCGTGTATTACTTTTGTTATAATATCACACCATGAAACATTTTGTGCATTTTCTATATAGAACACTGCTGTAATAACTGATTACGGGTTATTAGTATAGTCTCCTCAGTTATTTGTTTAGGAAGCAAAATAGTATTTTTGTCCTAATTTATATGTGTGTTATTTTTCTGACGATGCTTAGGCCATATCAATGTATTTATATAGTGTATTTATTGATATAAAATGTGTCAGACAGCTAAGCTTCAAATGCACTTTAAATCAAATGTATTTCATTTCATTTCAAGACCACATGTGGGATTTTCATAAATTAAATCTCGGAACTAGTTATGAAACAAACCAGTTGCTGACCAGCCAATGGTTGTAGAGCAGATCACCGAGTGTTTAATGCACACAACACTTGAACTGCCTAATCTTCAAGCGTAAACAAAGGGTCTTTCTCATGTTGGAAATCGCACTCCGATCCGCTTTTCTGTAATGCTTCTAACGAAGTTTTATTGTCGCCGATTGCTGCAGTTTGTATGTTTTTTTAGCAGCCACCAGTGAAACGAACTCCGCCCTCATCTGAGCCATCAGCACTACCGGTGCGGCAACAGACACAACCGAGCGGTGGTTCACACACGCTCTCGGCCACCGTCGAACCTCTTCTCTCGAATGTTAGTGTTGCCCATGTGTGTACAATAAATATTTTTTTCATTTAGCATTAGGTTAATTACCAAGGTAATCGTTGAGTAGGCCATTGTTGAGCCTCTAAAAAACTAGCCTAGACATGTGGTTAACATGACACGCCTATTAGTCATACATGCATTGCACCCTCGGTCAAGCCTATGAAAGTTAATGCTTATTTATAATGGGATGATGACAAAGGAGAGAGGAGATATCTGAAGTGCAGCCACGTCAGAGGTAAAAACAGAACAACATCAATTATCAATTAGGTCAGTTTGCATACAGTGGCCCATACAGCGAACCACCTGTTGTGTTCGACCTATACACACATACAATTACATAGTTGGTATTAAAACTTATATGCATCGCAGTTTTATGGCAATGCAGATTCAGTGTAATATTATGCAACCGCCACGTACCGGTAGGCTATTCGAACCGTGTATATAACTACACATATTTTTATATTTCTATAATATATATATATTATATATGCATGCATTCTGTCAACGTCTTAAAGAGACTCATTTCGCTTGTCACATGTCATGTCATGTGTCATGGGTAGCTGCGGGACAAGTATTCCCGGATCAGCAGCAACCGGGCCGAGGCGATAGATGGGTTGAAGAACGCGTTTGACATGGTCGAGAAGATGTACCCGTGCATCACAGATGATCTCATCAGCCGAGTTATAATGAAAGTTGGTCAACGGACGCTAAGCGATGCCGAAATGAGTCACGCCGTTGAAAAACTGAAGAGGTAAATACATGTATGGTTCTAGAAGAGCATATTTGCTCATATGTTAGTGCTATGATGGTACTCTACGGCTGCAACAGGCGGCGCTTTATAGGTGCAGAAAAGTGTGCGTTAGTGCTTTACAGCTGCAAGCAAAGTTGATACAAGGTGCAGACAGTACTTACAGATGTAGACAAGACACATTTTACCTTACTGCATCAGATCATGCTTTACAGGTGCAGATGAAATACACAATTATTACGCAATACGCTAAATTTCAACAATTGCCCTATTTTCTACTTTTTCAGCTGTATTTACGTTGGTTATTGATATAAATGGCTTCTCGTTGAAAAAATATCATCTCTAGAACTTATTCCAGTTTTTATAGAGTTTTTCTAAAATCCCCATTTGGTTGATGACTCGTGCATCTGATCCCGTGAGACGTTTATCGTCATTCTTCTTATTTTAGGCAGACATAGTACACGGAATCTACTGACCTTCTGACCTACATACCACGGTGTTTCGCCTCAATCTGACTACGTCCGGACAAGTACTCAATCAACCTATTTTGTGGACAATTCGCCCAACATTCTCATAGTCGTGTTATCACTAACTCACTGTATGTTGAGGCATTGGTAAAATTTAACACGGGGGAGATACAAAGCTTGAGAAATAACGAGAGAGAAATGCACTCTAAAAAAGTGTCAAACACTGATATGTACAGAAATAGGTCTCCCTATGTAGGATGGTAGCTCAGTTAGTAGAGCACCACACTGGTGATAAGGAGAGGATGAGTCTGGGGCCTATCAAAGCTAAGGTTTTTCTATTTATATCTCTCTTATGCCATACGTTTATTTCGTATGTGATCCACTGTAAAAGCTGAAACTGGGCGCAATTAGAAAAATCACCTATTTTTACATACACAGCACATTCCTGTTATGGTTAGCGAGCGAGTATGTTGGGGGAGGGATTGATAAATCCCTGCGCTCAGGCCACTGGGGGCCCATTACATAACCGAATTTGTATTGGCGTGTCTTGGCCCATTAGATTGTTTAACAGGCAGTTAACAGGCTAACAGTCAGGGATGACATAAGCAATCGTGGACACTCCTGATTCCTGATAATATTATCAGGTTGTCAGCAGTACTGAATTTGGTAAAGGTGATCGTATCCACTTCTAAGTTGCGATACATTTATAGCTTATTTTATAACCGAGACAGTGCATTCCTGTTAATGTAATACCTTTTTATAAAATATTCTCTTCACTTGCATTAATTGCGCTAATTCTTTACTTAAAGATTGCAACTTTTTATCGGGATATTTTTGTTAAAGTAATTATCACTCAGGAGCCACGACTGCGACGTCTCTGATGTAGTAAGGGAATGTGCTGTGTATCCAGCATAATACACTCAAAATTCAGTCATTTGTAACAAAACATGGAGTTATTCTCTCGTTGCATTACATAAGACGTACATTCGTAGTCATGGTAACGATAGGGGTTTACAATGGGGCAGTAGTTTACACCAGGGCGAAAACACGCGGAAATTAAGATTCACCCAATAGCTTCCAATAGACTCATTTATTCCAGTAGACCTTAATATCAATGCATAATACATATCCGTGTTGACAATACTACACACTAATTTCATCGGTTTATGTTTGAAATTATCGATAATTTTACACGCTATTCACTCTTTTTGATCAACGGCTGTCTTTTCCATGCTAGCAATTTCCTTGATAATGTTCAATGACTAAAGGGAATTCGACACATTTCAAAAACCGCTACTGTGTTAATGATTTGTGACACTTCATAATATGCGCTCATCTCGACTCGTTCACGTCGTGTCTCATGACACGTGTCATGTCAGTCAGTGATGTGTCGTGGAGTAGTCACACAGCTCTGTTGCTTCATTCAACGATGTTCAATCATTCACGTTTAGATAAACAGTAGTCTCGCTGATTCACCTGCCGGCAGATGGCGTCGTGTGTGTAGATGGTTGGATTTGAGTTCCAAACAACCTGACATCAATTCCCTGTGCGGCCAGTATGCAACCTATCATTGTTTTAGGGCAAAAAGCTCCTTCAAATATCCAATAGTGACGTACTATTACCACGAACCAGATAAATAGTGGATTATTGTAGTATGTCACTAATTCAACGGCGATATATTATCATTATTATTGTTATTTAATACCTTAACTAATGCTATAAATAGACAAAGTGTTAAGGCTGGGGGGGGGGGGGCTTTTCTGTGAACTTTGGAAATATGAAATTGTATAAAATATAGTGTTCACGTCAACACCCATACATATCCGATATCCTGGGAGTTGGTAAATACGACAGGAAATATCACAAATAGAGATATTTATTGATATTTCTTAGTTCTTAAATGTTATGTTAATTGTTCCATATCAATAGATGCCAGAAGAACGTTTGAATTTCCATAACATATTTGTTTTCAACATCATTAACTTGCATGAATATGAGCACAGGGATAATTGTTGGAATATTCATATTCATGCTTCTTACAGTTAATAAGTACACGAACATATTGTAACTTTTCAGTTTATCTCACAGATTTCGTCTAGTCACGGTGTTTACCTTGTGTGTATATAAATGGTTCCTCCATATATTATTAAAGAAACCTGCGCATTTACCTCGATAATATTCACACATACGAATACCTCAGTGGTACAATGTGGGTTTAATGTATTTTTACATCAAAAAAGATTTCGTCTTTCTTAGCACTTTCACATAATTAGAACTGGTCCCTTTGACGATCGATACGTGCTAGAAACAGATCGATCCTGGCTAGAAGACAGGCATGATGAAACGTTTTTGAACCAAGGACAACATAGAAGTAAAGAAACGGCACGTTATAAGTATTTATTTCAAGTGGAATTTATGTCTTCTTAGATTTATGATCTGATTGTCAACTATTATCTGGCCCTAAAAAGCGCACATTTAGAAATGAGGCAACGAGCAGCACTTTCGAAAGAAATTGGTTCTAAGAATTTATCCGCCACCCTCGGTTTTTCTATGGCTAACTCAAGACGCGATCGATTTAGCAATTTTTGCAGCTAGGCTAGTCAAAACGTGTTACTTTGTAGCACTAGATATTCGCCTACATTCCATATACATGCACACGGCATGTTTCGTTGACTTCGTCAGGTAACCAGTACCTAATATATAACAAAAAACCATTTTCTCAATGGAGAAGATATATGGAAAATCCGGAACTATCTCTTGTCTGGCTGATATCAATTAATTTTTTTGTTCACAAATAATTTAATAATTAGGAATCATCTTGCAACGTGTGTTGGTGTCCTCATAAATTCGACATATGTTAGGCTTCCTTTGTGGGATTGCCACAGACAAAATTCTGTATATAACATTATGTATATAACACCATTACATTGGGTGATCTGCGACTTGTTTATTAACTTATTAACCTTCGATATATTTTATTGCTTTGCTGTTCAGCGATTGTGTAGTAATTTAGTTGAATAATTTCCATATATTTTTTATTTCATCCTCGAATGGGGTTTACTTAGTTATCGTAATTCTATTTACCCCAAAAATATATTGTTACTAGAATAAAGGTATTTTCCCAAGCCGTACAATAAAGAAAATTGTTATCAAATGTGGTCACTCTGTTTATTGTAGTGTATGCATGTAAGACTGCAGTGAAAAGACAGTACCTGTGGAGTACCCAGTCAGTCACCTGTGAAGATCTAAGCTGGGTTTCTCGGCTTATATTGCTACTATGATCGTTTTATTTAATTTTGGTATTTGCGGCATTACGTGGTGTATCCGCGTTAGTCTAGACTAATAAATAAAAGAGCAAATGGCATCCCGCTCACTGGAACTTTATTTAGCAAGTGTATTGAGATCTAGTCTTGGCTTTCGATAAAAAGTTCCATTGAGAGGCTTCATCAATGTGGAATTGGTAGGTGAAAACGGGA
Source organism: Epimenia babai (assembly GCA_011762755.2). NCBI lineage: Eukaryota > Metazoa > Mollusca > Solenogastres > Cavibelonia > Epimeniidae > Epimenia > Epimenia babai. Next base: position 2,580 of record WURV02222782.1, on the reverse strand, counting down.
TTCGAATTCCTCTGATTGGATCATGTACATCCACTTTAGAATGCGGCTGCCGACCAGTATCATCTTACGTACTTCATGGTCCCAGGCGTACATTATGGCATCAGTCCCCATTCAGATGAATTGATTGCGGAAATAAAATGAAGACATGGGTTGGATAGAATTATGTTGAAAGCCAGCCCATCATAGCCTATAGACAATCACCTAAGTTAAGGCAGAGATCAACGCAAGGACATTCGCAAAGAGAAATTGCTCTCCAAACGACATATTCTAGGAACGGCCATGTTATCAATAAATACAACCAAAGCTGACTGGTTGAAGACAAGAAAAGATGTGGTAGGCCTGAGAAACTGTTAGGAAAAGATGAACACTACCTTAAGGTTTACATCATTTAGGAACAGGTGGAGAACAAGCACTAATCTCGCAAGTAAACTAGAACAAAATACAGGTACAGTTGACGCATCAACTGTTTGTAGAAGTCTTGCTCGTAGTGGTCTGCATGGTAGGATTGCGGCTAAAAACCTTATTTACGAAAGGCTTATGTCACTTAAGAGACTCAAATTTGCCAGAAGTCATGTCATGGACTGGTGATCAATGGAAGAAGGTGTTTATGCTTCATGAGTCAAAAGATGAAATTTTTGGTTTCAACAGAAGGCAGTATGTGAGGAGGCGCGTGGGTGAGAGGTACGATAAGTCATGTCTCCATACTACAGTTAAGCAGGGCCGAGGTTCTGTAATGGTTTGGGGTTGCATCATAGCCAATGGTGTCGGGGATTTAGTGAAGATAGATAGAATCATCAATGCTCCCAAGTACAAACAGATCCTCATCAACCTTGTTGTGCCATCAGGAAAGTGAGTGATTGGTAACGATTTCACATTTTAGCAAGACAATGACCTGAAACATTTTGCCAATACAATAAATATGTATCTAGAATGCAAAACCACAGATGGCACACTGTCTGTTCTGCCGTGGCCCCCTCAGAGTCCCGACCTCAATATCATCGAGGCGGTGTGGGACTATATGGACAGTGAGAAGAATAAACGACAAGCTGCATCTGCTGTTGAACTGTGGGATGTCCGCCAGGACATTTGAAGAAACTTGCTGCAAGAATATCTCCAAAAACTGTTCGAGCGTTCCCTACAGAATCACTGCTGTAGTGAAGGCCAAGGGTGGACATACAAAATATTGACATTTTCTGACAATTTGTAGAGTTTAATGCGATTGTTGATGCAGAGTTTTGTTTTGATTATAAATACATAGAAATAATGCCCCGTGAATGATATCTTAAGTGATTATTTTGACAGATATGACATTATGTTGGTGGCCCAAGATTTACTGTATAGCGCCTTAGTATGTTCTACGCCCTACACTAGTACAGTAATACGATCTTCACATTTTATTAATTGATGATCGGTTGGAAGTACCGGACCCTGTGTAATGTTAAGTGTCCATAAAATATATTAAGGTCAAAATGAACCGTGGACATCTGCGCTCACAATTATACATATAATACATATAAAGGGAAGTAGCTACTAGAGTGGTAGGAACATCGGACACATAACCGAAAGGTGGCGGGTTCGAAACCTCCTACCAGTCCATTTGATGATCCTCAGCAAGTCATTTATCCCCGATTGTTGGAGTAAACCCGTCTGCAAAATGGATAGATACTCGATATCCTTGGCTGGGTGATACGCGAGTGTCAAAGGTATTGTATATGCGCTGAATAGCTGCCAAAAACTTTTCATTGTAAACCGCATCCGAGAGACTTTATTGCCTGATACTTGAAGTCTATAAATGTTGTACTTTACCTTACATATATATCATGGCTGTATGTAATTTCTGCGAAGATGGTTTTGCTGCGTTCATACCTATTTCGCACTCCGGTATACACAAAGTGAATGTCACATTATTGGACATGAAATTAGATTTATAAAACATGAGATACTTTTCAACTTCATACTATCCATTTTATGTCGTCTGGTATGGTTGTTACATCCAGAATATATGTTCCATTCTCGATATAATTCAACATTTCTAAATATAATGTTGTTGTATTCAGTATCACCAAACAATATGTAAATGTAATATAATTCAAATAAATCGTAATACTAAATAAATGGTGATCTAGCCAAAATTATATGAAATAAATAATAAAGATCAACTTTCAAAGTTACTATACTAAGCTAGGCTCTAATCGATTGAATGCAACATAAAATAATACTTTGCGACACCCAAATTAGTTCGCAGCACGTTGGTTTATTATTGTCACGTGACAATATCTATCCGCCTTCAAAGAATCACATGACATATCCATCCATTCACAGAAGCGCGATTTTTATTTCGCAATACAAAAAGATGTCGTAGCCCTCCAGCTTCTTGATGTCAGTTATCTTTCCTTACCATTTTCCCTTGAGCGTCAAAACAAAAATGATAGATACAATAATATTACTAGCTTACTTCCAAACTGTCATGGCGTCCAAATATTTAGTAAAAAAAATCAGAGTAGTCAAACGTCACCGATGACGTTACGTAGTCGATCGCGCGGAGTGTGATATAGGGGAAGAAGTGTATAAAAAACGACA
>WURV02222771.1:0-10361 GCA_011762755.2 Epimenia babai | reverse complement strand
AGTGCCTGCATCTTCGGGGGTAATGTTGGGCATCATGAGAGACACGCGACTGTCTTTGTAAGAGATTTCAAAATCTGGCGACTGGGTGATTTCGTGCCCCGCTCGGTACCAGCGAATGCAGGGCTGAGGGTTGCCTGAGATACAATCACCACTAGCTGTATTGTCAACGTTTTAATATGCCAAAAGGTTGTTGATTAAATACACCTACAATGAATACTTGTGCGGAAAAGAATTTGTTCATTAAGAGGCTGGTCTAAAGTGTGTTCTTTTTCTGGATGTAATTTGTTAGCTGTGAATTATACTGATGGCCAATTTCTCTGAGTCTTCCCAACTTGAGAAATTTAACCATGGTGTCTTTTGAAGATCATTGTGGTGTTTTTACATGAGCAAGAAGGATATATCATCTTGCTCGTTGCTATAGTGGACATAAGCCAGAGTGAAACGGCGGTTTCTCGCTCCTACATGCGCTTTGGACAAATTGGGCAGTGACTTGCTTACGTTATCTTTTACCATGTTTCATCCCCTTGGTGTGTCATCGTTTTATTTGGGTTATTTTCTAATGCAATACTAGGTAATTGTCTTATCTGTTGCATTTTCCATGTGATATTTAACAGTTTTACAGCATGATTTTATGTCTGACACTGTGCGACTATGCGTAATAGTTTTAGTTATATTTCATTCATCTGTGATCCTACTGTAGATGTCTCATTTATTTTTTATTCATTTATTACCAAGTTTGATTTTGAACTGTATTTCTAGTTAATCATAGTTACCGTAAATTTGCCATGTTCTAACAGGGCACTATAAATCAATAAAAATTCATTTTATTTCAAATTGATGTGGTTGGTGTTTTCATTTCTCTCTAGATAGTCTAAGCAAATTGAATCTTAGTGTATCAGTGACACACCTGTGACAACTCCTTCAAATGTCACCTTCGTTCCCTCTTGCGCAGTGATGTTTTTCAGTGCTTGGAGAAACCTCGGCGGTATTGGCACTGCTATCGTTAGGTCAACCTGCTGGTACTTGGGACCAAGGTCCTTGGAAAACTCAGACGAGAATCTGTCTTGGACAGGTTGTACTGGGCCGATGACATTGTACACGGCAGGAACGCCGGTTGTCACGGTTGATGTGTGATACGGTTTAGGAGGAATGCCAGTGGTCACTGTCGCAGAGTGATACGCTTGGGCTGATGCAGACTGGTAGCCCTGGTCCTGCATTGTGCGTACGGTTCGTGTCATTCTTGTTTCGGATTTGGTAATCGTTCTTGTCCTGCAATATACACACATAACATGAGACTACAGACTGTGCTTCAAACTTGTACTAGCTACAGCGTTCCCCCACTTTAAATCATGACTCGTACTTAATCAAGAAAGGCAATAAAACTAAAACACAAACCAGAATCCTGGATATAAAAAAATACAATAGGAATGTGCAAAGTTTTACAGCTACTTTATGAATGGTGTGAGATCATTAATAACCCATGTCAAAACAAATTTTTCAGGAAATCAGGAAAATTTTCTCTTCTCTATGGTAAAAGGTGAGGAAAAAATCCCCGGTTGGTTGGTGCAGAAGTGAGATTGTGACACCACCCCACCCACCCCCTCGCATGAAACGAAAAGCCGTTTTGCAAGCAAACACAATCGATGCAAGCACTGAAGTCGAAAAATACTTATTTAAACATAACTACAAGATATGGGGGGAGTAACCATAGTGATTCAGAAAAAAATGAGAAAAAGGCAGAGAAGAAGAGGTCATGGGTCGATCCCCGCCAGAGGGCAGTCTTTTCCATGCATTTTTGTAACTATACATAAATATGTTATGCAAGTGAGGGTCCCATATATAATGATGGCTCGCTTCTAAGACATAATACGTGGACTTACATATTAGATGATGAGTCTTGTCTTTCATACACTTGTATGCCTTGATCGTGACCTTCTGGTTTGTCTTGTGTGACCTTGTCAATCATCTCTGGCATGGTTGCCACAACAAGCTGCTGGTCTGAAGGGACTTGGACTGAAGGAGCATGAGGTAAGATTTGTGGCGCCTTCTCAAACCGCTCCGTGAACCGTTCGGACACAAAATGGGGAGATTCATGCATTCTCCTTGGCTCACTCTGATATCGATCTGAAATCTTTCCTGGAGTGACCTTGGTATCTTTGGTAAATCTCTCTGAAGTTTCTTGCACTTTTGATGGCGACCTTGGGAGGCCTTCTTGAATCTGAAATGAAATCATTTCTATAAATTCGTTCCTAGCAACATTTAAATATCAAACAGTAACTCCATCAATTACCTATATTAATGTTGTATCTTAAATGGATGTTTTCATAATGAAACGTTTTGTTTATTTCTAAACCTTTCTGAACATTTCTGAATGACATTTGATGAGCCATAGAAAAAAACATTGGGTTTGACAAGCATGTTCTTTACATGTTTGGAAGATGTATTTAAATTTCAGCAGGTTTTATCGGGAATCTTTTTTAAAAGAGGTTACAGGTCCTGTACATACATCTCAGTGGAAAATGTGGCATATAGCACCTCTGCTGTACGTTTCATACTAAAATATTTATTCCCCAAAAAAAAAACAGTTGCAGGGCTAAAACTGCGCGCTACCTGCTGACTGGGATAATTCTTAGTTTTCGGACATGACCAGTGCCTTGAAACTCTATTATTCTTTATGTATAAAAAGGTTACTAAGAATATCTAAATTGTTTCAATAATTTACCTATTCCATTATATTGGCAATTTTAACTAACATGAAATATATATTTGTAACAATTACCATAAAAAATTAGCAAAAAATACGACCAAAGTACACAATAAAAAGGTCAGTAAAAACAACATATTCCAAATATTATTTTTGTAAAAAGCTCACAGAAATGACCGAGCAATTCTGCATTAAGATGTGAAAGCAGATATGCGAAACTTTTACAGCCAAGAATAACACAAATATAGCTAAAGTTCACTGCAACTTGCGTTTTTAGAATTTGCACTTGTGTTCTGTTTTTGACTTGGGATTTATGCTTACCATCTTTTCTATGCAAATATTTAATGTAATGACCTTGATGGGTGGATGCAATATCTAATTAATGAAAAAGTCAGCCACACTTCTGAATAAATCGGCCATAATTTCCTCAAGACTGTGTCTTAGTTTTTATATGCTTAGCCAAGGATTTCACGCCATCTCTACATCACTGAAAATACCGATGGAAAATTCAAATCAAATTGAATAAAACTATTTCAAACGTCACTCACTTTCCTGGGGGTTTGCGGAATATTTTCCGGCAATAGGTGTTGTTCCACACGCCTCATTTTGGCTGGCACCACTGGTGTCGGTTCCACTTGGAGTAGAGCCGAACAGTCGGCCTTCCCGGACGGATTCTCTGCGATAACTGTAAAGTGGCCGGCATCCTCAGGGAACACTTCGGGGATATGTAGCCGGTAAGTATCTCCCTCCATCGAGAGGATGAAGTCAGGCGATGAGATAGGTTGCCCTTCGTACAACCAGGTTACCTGGAAATAATCGATATACCGTCCCAATGTACACCTAGCATGGAGAATACAATCTTTGACCATTACTCATGTGTTTTCTTACGATTTAGATGTTTATGAGCATAGATATAAGGGGCATGAGTGAAAGTAAAGAGAATAACAGTGAATTTATGAAACTTAAAGGCCATTGAGGTATATTTTATTGTTCACCCCTAGTCTAGTCTTCTCATTTCTGCTTGTTTGCAGACGCTCTAACTGATGCCCCCCATACCCCAAACACAGCTTAAAACGTAGGCCCGTTTCGTTAAATTAAAAGGGACAATAGAAAGAAACAACAAAGGTATAGGTCTTAGATGTTCATGATGACAAGCAGGAAATAATATAACAGAATATTAGACTTCAACAATGACACCTGTCAACATACTTCAAGCAATGGCTGGTGCAATACAACAACTAAACAACCGTCAAAGAAATGGGACAATACTCTTAATTTTAGTCAAGTGCGCCTCAAAAACAACTAATCTAACATATAAAACTGGTTTACGTACCTTAGGTTTAGGGCTGCCAGTAATGGCGCATTCGTACGTATGGGGCAAGCCTTGGAGAACTGAGGCATCGTGAAAGCGCTTCTTGAACTCGGGTGGTTTGTGTGAAACCTGTCGTTGCTGTGGCGGCTTAACCGGGCGCGTGATACGCGAGTCATCGGGTGACATCCGAATGATGAGTCTGCATCGAGTTGTGTCATCACCGGCCACGTTAGATGCCTGAGCAGTATACACACCGCTGTCCTCCTCAAACACCTCGGGGATCGTTAGCGAGTGGACATCGTCACGTTTCGTAATCTAGAAGATGCACCATAAATGGATATAGACAAATAGATGACTAAAGAAACGGACAAGGGCGACTGTTCTGAAAAGTACCGAAACATGCAAAATGGAATTGTGCCTGCTACATCAGTCAGCGAACAGGTAACGAATGAATGAAGATTACAGACTGGCAATAAATTGTTGAGAAAAAATGAGAGAAAGACAAAGAAACCAATAGCTAGACATAAACTTGAACTCAGGCGAGACAAATGAAATAAGCAGAATGAGCAGACGTATGGTGATGTCTTCCTTCATCAGTAGTTTAGATTACATCGTGAATTGGGAACATTAGGCGGAAGACAGATGACACTGGCAGACACAGGCTGACATTTTAGCCAACAATAGAGAGGCGACATCTTACAAATGACAGACACATTCACGTCTATATGTTTGTGTTAATTATTCAACAAAATGGCCTGACCCCAGTTGTGGTCAAAGGCGAAACAATCGTATAGAGATGCACCAATTTCAAATGGAAAAGCCAATGACTACAGTATTTCATGGGAGTGCTGAATAGGTAGCTGTCTATATACAGGACGTGCCAGAGCAGTCCTCTACATGAGCCGTCTTATACAGAAGTGACTTTCGGGCCTCTCCAAACACCATCATAACAGCCAGCTCTATAGCAAGATCATGAGGCCGAGCACATGCATGAAATGCCTGCTTTCCACATTTATCTTATACACAAGTGACTTTCGGGCCTCTCCAAACACCATAACAGCCAGCTCTATAGCAAGATCATGAGGCCGAGCACATGCATGAAATGCCTGCTTTCCACATTTATAAATCTCGAGTATTTTTCACCACTAAATTTCCCTAATCTATCTATTATATCTATAAAAAGATATTTTACAGATATAAAAGTACTCACGATGAAATCAGGTGAATTGTGAATGGGTACATCTTCTCGAAACCAGTGTACCTTTGGTTCAGGGTGACCAGTTGCTCGACATTGTAGGGTCAGTGGCTGGCCCGACCCAATGACGGTGTCACGTAGAGGAGTCGTAAATTTGGGGGCATTTAGTTTAGGTACCGCATCGCGTTCGGCTGACTTAGCATTCAGCCTCTCTTCTTTTACTGGTTTTGGTTTAGGCTGCGGTGGCTGCTGGTGTATCGGTGGTTGAGGCTGTTGGTCCATCGGTGGCTGTGGTTGCGGCTGTTTGTGTACGGGTGGTTGTGGTTGTTTGTGTACGGGTGGTTGTGGTTGTTTGTGTATGGGTGGTTGCGGTTGTTTGTGTATCGGTGACTGAGGCTGTTGGTCCATCGGTGGCTGTGGCTGCGGCTGCTTGTGCATCAGGGGCTGTGGCTGCTGTTTCTTCTGTAGTTCTTGATGTTCCATGAACTTCTGTTGCGGTGCTGGATGCTGCATTCTCTGCATCGGCGTTTCGTGTACTTGGGGAGGTTTAATTTGTGATGGTGCTGCAATTAAATATAACAGACTGTTACATCCTAAAAATATACCTTAGACATATAAGATATATACTTAATAATTGTGTCACATACATATAATATCAAAGAGATGGTACCACTAAGAGGAAATACATATGAGATGCTACTACAAAGTAAAACATACATAGTGTAGTGATACATAATGGAATTTTACACCAAATCATCTCACTAAATAAAATGGTGCTCCCTATTTTCAGAGTATTCATGAAATAGTATGACATACGAAGAATATATATTGTGTCATGGTGTTGTTATTCGGGAGCGGTAAATATATATGACTCTCTCGCAGACAAAGGGGGCAAAATAATATTCGATGCTTGATGTTTTTTCGTATGTGTAGATGTATGACTGTTGTGCGTCGCTAATTCTTGTATGACGTACGCTCGACTTGTAGTGTACAGGAGCTCTCTGCCTCTCCGTGAGGATTCTTTGCTACGCATTTGTACATGCCCGAGTCAGCCAGCGTCGGTTCGCGAATTGACATCGTGCATCGATCACCCTCAAACAACAACTGGACCGCATTGGACTCCTTCACGGGGACGCCGTCTTTGTACCAAATTACCTGTTGGTATCGCGCGCACGTATGCAGAATCATGTTATAAGATGGAATACGCCATGTAAGCTTGCTTTTTACAATGACCAGTCGCATTTTGAATAATAATAAAATGATAGTATATGGTACTTAAATGCGCTCTTCGGAAAGTAAATGAAGGAAACCGATAGCTCAGTGGTAGAAGGCCGGTAATCGGAACCAGAAGGTAAAAGGTTCGAATCTGGATAATCCCTTTGTGTTTTTCCGTTGTATCCTTGGGAAAGGTACTTTATTCCTAATGTTCTGGTTGACTTAGCTATAAATAAGTGCCAGTGAAATTTCTTTGCCGCAACGCAAAATAGAAGTAAATTTGCGAGTGGGTCACCAGCGCCTGTTATAGAGCTGCCAAGACCCTCTGAGTCCTCGCAAACTGTCAAGTGCCAGGCTGCACGAGCGGCTTTAAAGTGCGGGATATAAATGCCTAAGTTACTTACTTACTTGAAGCGACACTTATAGACCGCAATTATCAGGCAATAAAAGCTCTTTGACTATTTGATGCGGTTTACAATGAATGTTTATTGGGGCTATTCAGCCCAAATACAATATTCTCACGATTCCTACATCACTGGTGGCCAAGCTATCTTAGGTTTACGCCTACAATCAGCACTAGCTGAGGATCATCGTAGAAAAGACGGCCAGCGAGAAGTTTCAAACCTACGACCTTTCAGTTACGAGTCTAGTGCGCACAACAATCTGCTTCCCCTCAAATACTACCCGTCAAAATACTTTATATCAATTAAACACCAACACCACCCACACTGTCAATCGCTATGAAAGACTATTAGATTTTTAATAAAGGAGAAAAGTTTTAAGTACCATTGGTGAGACAATGCCATCAAGTGGGACATTAATTAGCGAGGTAAACTTCCATAACTTTTATACCTCTTTCATGTCACTATAATAATAATGATAGTTCCTCATTCCACTAAGAGTTTTTTACTTGAAAAGAACTACGCACCATTTTATACGTGATTAAACCAAACATAATCCAAAGAAAGCAGTTGCTCTTTTATTAACAATATATTTAAATTGTTCAATAAACTCAACTGAAGTTTTCTCTGTATCTCTGTACCTCTGCACGTAACGCACAATAAATGACAACGGTATTTGACATTTACCTCTGGTTCAGGGTGACCCACGATGACACAGTCCATGCGTGTTCTTGTTGCCTGAGGGGTCTTGAGAAAGTGAGGGAGCAGCTGAGTAAATACGGGCGGAGACGCCTCATCCATGGACGTTGGTGACTGATCCTCTCTGAAATCCAGATTGTTCTACTTACAATAACTTCACTCTATGTTACAAAGAGTTCAAATTGATCCTGCTGAGATTCAGCAAATTAAAAGAAAAATGGAACCACCTCATTTGTAGATATTTTTGACTGGTCATTGCTAAAATCCAGTGTTGTTCCACTTACAGTAAATTCAGGAATATTACCGAGGGAGATGGGTATCTCACCCGAACCTTGCTCAACTCCAGGATTTTAGCACTCAACGGAGAATTTCTTATCTGTTACAAAAGTAATCATACAAATGTAGCAACTTACGCAGTCGACGAATAAAAGCTCTCAACGGTCACGGTACATGCAGAACTTGTGTCGCCTGCAGGGTTCCTCAGTGCCACGCGGTACTGACCACTGTCTTCTGGGTAAGCTTCCGGAATGTCAAGGGCCGTGTAATTTGGTGCAACAGTGACCTGCATTGAATGGGCGAGTGCAACAGTGACCTATGGCTAGTTGGCTAGTGTTACAGTGACCTGGAATAGGTGGGTTAGTACAACAGTGACCTGCAGTGAGTGGGTGAGTGTACGAGTGACTCGCAGTGAGTGGGTGAGTGCAACAGTGACCTGTAGTGAGTACAAGAGTTACCTACGGCTAGTTGGCGAGTGTTACAGTGACCTGGAATAGGTGGGTTAGTACAACAGTGATCTGCAGTGAGTGGGTGAATTTAAAAGTGACCTGTAGTGAGTGGGTGAGTGCAACAGTGACCTGCAGTGAGTGTAAGAGTGACCTGAAGTGAGTGGGTGAATGCAAGAGTCACCTACGGCTAGTGGGCGAGTGTTAAAATTGCCTGTGGTGAGTGGGTGAGCGCAACAGTTACTTGCGGTGTGTGGGTGAGTGCAGAAGTGATCCTTTTTGATGCGATTTGACCACGTACTGCCGATATAGTTCGTTTGGTTTGTAATGTAACACATTGTAAATTAGGGATACATGTCTTTTATCAATCATAAAGTTCCTGCGCTCTGTGCTTACCCAGCTTTGTAATCGTTTAGAAACAGAGGTTGTCGGGTTAGTACATAAGATATAGCCTTGAAGTAAGCTATTAATAGAAAATATATGATTAAAAAATCAAATTAAACGACTCACATTCGCCACATTGGAGGGAAGAATCAGATCACTGCCCCGATACCATTTGATGTCCGGTGATGGGTTGGCCGTGAAACTGCACTCCAGTTTGGCGGGTTTGCCTTCTGCTAATGTGACATTGGTCAATGGTCGCGTTATTTTCGGTTTCTGCAATGCTGTAATGACAGACGGCATTTACGTAGTTTATGTATGATAGTAGTAAATGGTATCTTTGTACTCTATATAAATGTATAAATTTACAATGAAAAGGTATGTGATGAAGGTATTTTGTATAAGGTATGACCACGTAACAGATCCTCACCAGAGCGATCGTGGCGTGACATGAAATGTAATTGAAATATAACTTATGAACTTTCATACTTATGAATAAAACCATGAAATGCTATGGCTGTAATGTTAGATAGTTTGACAAAAATAGGCTGAAGGATATGGAATAGAAATAAAAGTACATATTTAATTAAAGTTCAAAGTCATTCGAGTCAAGATATTTGACAAAGAGACCTGAACTAAATTTAAAAATTTGATGGTTTATTAGCCCGCGAGGATTTCTGACTGAATTTGTTTGAGTTTAGCTTCAAACTAGATAACAGTTATAGAATGGTGAAAGTCTACTAAGGAATGGAATGCGTGAGAAAGGCAAGTTGCCGAGATGTAAAAAGTATGGTCTTTAAAAATACATGGGAGTCACTGGACAACGTAATATTTCGACTTAGGCAAAATCAAAGCATAATAGGATATGCGCGGCAATAATGAATGAAGCCAACAAAGTAAACTACAGTAACTGACAAGGAAAAACAGACTGAATAATGCCAACAACAGAGCTTTATGAGCAATCACCAACAGAAGAACTTTATGAGCAATCACTCACCAACGACGTTAAGTCTAGCTGCAGAAGTTGCTTCGCCACCGGGGTTTACGGCGGTACATGAGTATCTAGCCGAGTTGTGGGGATGAACGCTGCGAATTTTGAGGCAGCACGTGCCATTAATCTTCGTGATGACGTACTCGGGCGAGTTATCGATGTTCACGTCGTCGCGGTACCAGGATACCACGGGAGGAGGCGTGCCCACGACCTGACACTCGAAAATGTGCTGCGCTCCTTCGGTCAGGTCGAGGGACTTGAGGTTCTTGATGAACTCAGGAGCGATAATTTGTTGGTAGACTTCTGAAGGGAGGAACGCATAATCAACATGATAGCACCGTGATTGGTTGATAGACTTCTGAAGGGAGGAACGCATTATCAACATGATAGTACTGTGATTGGTTGATAGACTTCTGAAGGGAGGAACGCATAATCAACATGATAGCACTGTGATTGGTTGATAGACTTCAGAAGGGAGGAACGCATTATCAACATGATAGTACCGTGATTGGTTGATAGACTTCTGAAGGGAGGAACGCATTATCAACATGATAGCACAGTGAATGCCCGGAGGACTACGCAGTTAAAAGCACATCATCAACATAACAGAGCAGCAATTGGTTGGTAGATTTGTGCAGTGAAGCACAGATCAGCCATTGTATAGATTTTTATTTATTTATTTAGTTATAGGCTGACTACCGAAGTAATCGTTGTGTGGGCCAATCTATGACCCTTTACAAA
>WURV02222760.1:0-10361 GCA_011762755.2 Epimenia babai | reverse complement strand
CGCCCTGCCGGACGGCTTTAGCATACGACTTCGTCTTCAAACGTACACCCCAGTTACACTGGGGGTTTTTAGGTTAACAAAAAACCTGGAGCGATCCAGGTTTTCTTATTCCATGTCTACATAAACATTACTTCTTCGCAGCTCTTCCAAGTCGTGTCCTATCACTCTCAGTAAGTATCTTCTTTCGAAGACGTACATTTGCAGGAGTAATCTCAAGATACTCATCCTCACCCATGATCTCGAGTCCCCTCTCAAGCGTCATCTCAATATGAGGAGTAAGATTCAACGCATCATCACTTCCACTCGCACGAACATTCGTAAGCTGTTTACCCTTAGTAGGATTCACAGTCATATCGGCGCCCTTAGCAGTAGTTCCAATAACCATACCCTCATACACATCAATGTTAGCTCCAATATGAAGAGCACCTCGCTCCTGAAGATTATAGAGAGAGAAACCAAGAGCTTTACCAGTAGCCATAGAAACCATAGATCCAACATCACGCTTACTAATCTCTCCAGCATATGGACGGAAGCCAATCACCTGACTCGACATAATCCCTTCACCACGAGTATCGACAATAAACTCTCCACGGTATCCAAGAATTCCACGAGTTGGACCTTCAAAGACCAATCGAACCTGACCATGATTTTGAACCATCTGACTCATAATAGCCTTCCTCTTAGAAAGCTTATCTATAACTACTCCAGACATAGGCTCCGGCACATCAATAGTAATCTCTTCAAACGGTTCACTCTTTACACCATCAATATCTTTAATAATAACCTGCGGCTGAGAAACCTGGAGTTCAAACCCCTCTCGTCTCATATTCTCCATCAAGATAGCCACATGAAGCTCACCACGTCCAAACACCTTAAACGAATCCCCCGCACTAAAGTCTACCTGAAGACCAACATTGATCTCCTTCTCCTTCTCAAGTCGTTCACGAATCTGTCGACTCGTAACATACTTTCCATCACGTCCAGCAAAAGGAGAGTTATTTACAAGAAAGTCCAAAGAGATCGTCGGCTCATCAATAGTAATAGCAGGAAGAGGTTCCGCATCAGCACTCGCACAAATAGTCTCACCAATATAGATATCTGCTATACCAGCAAGCTGTACAATATCTCCTGCAGTTGCCTCCTTTGACTCAACACGCTTCATCCCTTCAAAAGTATATAACTTCGTAATCTTCCCATTACGAACTTCTCCAGTAGGTTTCTTCACAAACACACTATCACCTACCTTCACAACTCCCTCATACACACGACCCACAGCCAATCGTCCAACGAAACTATCATATCCAAGATTAAATGGCTGAAGACGAAAAGGAGCAGCAGTGTCATTTGGTGCCGGTGGCACATGTTCAAGTATTGTTTCAAGAAGTGGATCAAGATTCGTAGAATCATCCTCAATATTTTTCTTCGCAATACCATCCTTACCAATCGCATACACCGTTATAAAATCCAACTGATCATCATTCGCTCCAAGGTCCATGAAGAGCTCAAGAATCATTTCATGCACCTCATCAGGTCGAGCAGCAGGTTTATCTATCTTATTTACAACCACTATAGGCTTCAGTCCAAGCTCCAATGTCTTCTTCAAAACAAACTTCGTTTGAGGCATAGGCCCCTCCTGTGCATCTACCAAAAGAAGAACCGAATCAATAGAACGAAGAACACGTTCCACCTCAGATCCAAAATCAGCATGTCCAGGAGTATCCACAATATTAATCTTTGTCCCCTTATAATTCAAAGAGGCATTCTTTGAATAAATAGTAATTCCCCTCTCCTGCTCCAATGCATTCGAATCCATAGTAGAAGTATCATCAGATACCATACCCGTCTGGCGCATCAACGCATCAGTAAGAGTGGTCTTCCCGTGGTCAACGTGAGCAATAATAGCAATATTTCGTATATCCATAGCGTGGTTACAAGTCGGCCGAGTATAGCCATAACACAGCCAATTGTCAACGAAAGAAAGCCATAAATACAGCTCAAAAAAGCGAAATTATTGTAAGAAGAATATTGATTCCATATAATAGAAGTATATCTCCTAACTCACGATACGCATGAAGATCAATATGGTGGGAATACTCACAGACAACTTCGATGAAATGGTCGCCTTCTACAAAGATGTCATAAATATGAAAGTAATGCTCCAATTAGAAAGTCATGTCGAATTCGAGCACGAGGGTGTCCGTTTTGCCATCAGTACAAGGAAAGTGATGTCAGACGTTACAGGACATGGAAGCTACAAAGAAGAAACAAAAGGACAATCTTTTGAGCTCGCATTTGAAGCACCATCTCCTAAAGAAGTAGATACTATCTATGAAGACCTTATCAGCAAAGGTGCCAAAGGTATAAAGCCAGCAGCAAATATGCCATGGAATCAACGAACAGCCTTCTTTGCAGATCCTGATGGAAACATCCATGAAGTATTCGCCAATCTCTAGATAAAAAATCTCAGAACTAACTCACAACCCATGCAATCAAAAGATAAATCATCACAAGACAATCTCGTAGAGATATATAAGAAGCTCAAAAAAATTCTCAAGAAATACGAGAAACCACTCGAGCCAAAGATAGATCTAGATAGCAAATATGATCTCTGGTCCATAAAAGACATCGAGATAGATGGCAGAAAGAGAAAAGAAGTCTATTTCGCAGGCCTTATAATACAAAGTAACTATGTCGGTTTCTATTTCATGCCCATCTACGCAGAAACCAAACTCTCTAAAGTATTCGGACCAGAACTCATAAAGCTCCTCAAAGGAAAATCTTGCTTCCACATAAAAACATTAGATAAAAAGCTCGAGAAGCAAATAGAAGAAGCACTTAAGATAGGATACAAGCTCTACAAAGAAAGAGGTTGGGTATAAAATATCTCCACTCCCTATGAAAAAGAAAATTGTCGTCAACGACAAGATGCAAAAGAAATACACATACTATCTCACAGAACCATCTGGGAGAAATTTTCATGAAGAATTCAGACCTGAACTCACACCAAAAGAAATGCTCGAACTCGGAGTATTTGGTGGAAAATATATGACCGACTGCCAAAAAGAGTTTCCAAAATCCTGGTTCCAAAGAGCAAAACTCTCACCAGAGAAAAAAGATATATCTCTCAACTATTTTGGCGTAGATGCATCCCTCCCTCTCCGTATATGGGAAAAGAAAGACTGGATTCATCCAGTAGATCCAAGAGGATGGTTCCAATGGTATTGCAGATACTATATGGGAAGAAGATTTCCCATAGAAGATGAAAGACAAATCAAGAGATGGAAAGCAATCAAGAGACACACAGCAGCTATAAAGAAAAACTGTCACAAAGGTGATCTCAATTGCAGAAAAAAACAAAGACAAGCAGTCCTCCATTGGGCCTACGACTCTAGAAAGATCTAAAACCTTATATTGTATAATATACTCGCTCATATATAATTCCGATGCTCACTGTGAGCATCGGTCATTAACAAAGCAAGAACCAAAGGAGGTGCCCTATAGCATTACTCATAAGGTTTGGAAAACACAAGGGAAACACAGTCGAATACATGTTCTTCAAGGATCCCGGCTACATCTACTGGATGGTAGGCGAAGGCATTCATGAAGACAGCTCCAAGTTTTCTCTTGCAGAACAGGAGGAATTCAAGAATCTCCTGCGTCGAGCCGGGCACATCAAAATCCCAGGCATCTGTTCCTTCTGCAATGAGAGACCCATCACACGGATGTTCCTCACAGCACATCCAAGTGGTGGTCTCGCATGTGTCGACTTCGACTGCGACGAATGCGAGCCGCCAGGCAACCGCTCAGTAGCAGTCAAACCAGGATTCTGGACACCCGACGCTTTCCGTAACTACGACAAGACTGGAGCAGATTTCCTGATCAAAGCGATCAAGTATCGCATGTTCGGGGATCGATCACATCGCATGACAGCAAGTCGTCTAGAAGAATTCTGGAACAACCCAGAAAACTTCGTCAACTTCTGATGTTCACACAGCAACGGGCTTTCCCCCCTACCGAGGAGAGCCCGTTATCCATATCCAAAAACCAAGATTTGCAATACCCCTCATTTCAAATTACAATCCATAACAATTAACTCCCTACAAATGAGATTCATAAAAATTTCTTCCGTCCTGTTGCTCATCATAGCAATCATATTTGGCATGGCCACAGTACAAAAAACTCGTGCCTCTTTTAGTGATGTCCCCGAAAGCAACGAATACAGTAATGCAATTACCTACGTAAAGAACGAAGGCATCATTCAAGGATACAGCGATGGCACATATCAACCAGACACCATCATCAACAGAGCAGAGTTCACCAAAATAATCACCGAGGCAGTCCTTGAAGATAGTGAAATAAATAATTGCAGCATTACTCAATACACTTTCTCCGATGTACCTCAGCAAGAATGGTTCGCAAAATACGTTTGTATCGCAAAACAAAATCAGATAATTGGCGGCTACCCTGATGGATCATTCCAGCCCGCATCAAATATCAACTTCGTAGAAGCAGCTAAAATAATAGCAGTGGCTTTTGGAAGTAACGCTCAAGCAGATAATGACGTATGGTATCTACCCTATGTAACATACTTAGAAAACCAAAACGCTATACCTCTCGAGATAGACAGCTTCGATAAAAACATCACACGAGGAGAGATGGCAGAAATGATCTACCGCATACATGCGGAAATAACAAACAAACCATCACAAACATATGCATCCATAGCAAATGTTCCTGTATCACTTCCAGTTATTGCAGGAACAACAAATGATGTGACCATCACCACAGATGGAACATACAGATACATCATGTCAAACGGAATACCAGATCATCTAACTGGTACTTTCCCAAATGCAGGAAATCCAAACAGCATCACAGAACAAGACTATGACTATCGAATGCCACTCAATCCAGAACTCGCATCCTCTATAACACAAAGAACACTCTCTCCATTCGGAGTCGCTATCAACGGTGTACCATTCGATCCAGGAGCAGCAGAGTTTTGGAACAACGACAGGAATTCAGGATGGCAATACGAAGCACTCTCTGGAGCTATCAACTTAGGACTCGATGAATACAACGCACACGTTCAACCAACAGGCGCATATCACTACCATGGCATACCAGTTGGCATAACCCAAGACCTCTCAAGCTCAGAACATTCACCACTCATAGGCTACGCAGCAGATGGATTTCCAGTATACGTACTCTATGGATACAGCAATCCAACAAGCAAATCTGCTATAAAAGAACTCAAATCAAGCTATCGTGTCAAAAGTGGCACAAGACCAGGTGGACCAGGTGGAACATATGACGGAAGCTTTATAGAAGATTATGAATACGTAGCAAGCAATGGCGATCTCGATGAATGCAATGGCCGAACCAGTATAACACCAGAGTTCCCGCAAGGCACATACCACTATGTCTTAACACAAGACTACCCAGTGATACCAAGATGCCTCAAGGGTACCCCTGATGACAGCTTCTCTCCCCAAGGAGGAGGTGGACCTGGTGGACCTGGCGGACCTCCAGGTGGTGGAGGAAATAGACCCTTCCCACCACCGTTTTAAATAGCATTTCCGCTTGTATAAAGCGGAATATACTCTAGAATATCAATGTAAGGAATCAATGGTTATCGCAGAATGGCAACAGCGTGCACAGCTATGGCAATCTCATAACTTAAGGTGAAGACTTACAAACACCTTTTATTTTTTAGAACTTTCAATTGCCATGGCAAAGAAACTCTATGTAGGAAATGTAGACTGGCAGGCTTCTAACGAAGATCTACAAGAAGCATTTTCTCAATTTGGTGAGGTCGAAGACACATTTATCGTTAAAGATAAAATGTCTGGACGCTCAAAAGGATTCGGTTTCGTTACATTTACCAACGATGCCGATGCAGACACAGCTATTGCTGAAATGAATGGTAAAGATTTCCGCGGTCGTGATCTCATTGTTAATGAAGCAAGACCACAGGAACCTAGATAAGAATCAACTTATAAAAAAATTAAAGAAAGTAAGGATGTGTGCAATCCTGCTTTTTTTATACAAAATACCCTCGAGAGGCATTGATTTTTGCCACGTTTTTTGATATAATAATATGACAGTCAGAAAGAGAAGTCGTTTCGAAGTTTATTGAGGTTCGCTTCAGTTTACTGAGATCCAGCCCACTCGCTGGCTGTCATTGTATCTATACGAAGAATCGATTCAACTTACTCCCCTGCTATGGTATCCTCTCCTGCGGATATCTATTTTTCTATGATCATACAAGAAATACAAAGCTTACTGGAACGAGCCGTAAAGAAAGCTACAAAGCAAGAACTCGAGCTAGAACTCGAACAAACACGAGAGAGATCTCATGGTGATTACGCGTGTAACGCTGCCATGCAACTTGCAAAGAAACTTGAGAAGAACCCAAGAGAAGTAGCTTTGGACATCATAGGAAACATAGAAGAAAACTCCTTTATAGAAAAAGTAGAAATAGCCGGCCCAGGATTCATGAATATCACCATAACAGATGAAGCCTTCAAACAAGGACTCAAAGATATCTCAAAAAAAACAGAAGAGAAAGTATACGGAAAAGGAGAGAAAAAAGATGAAAAGATCATCGTAGAATATTCACAACCAAATATTGCAAAGCCACTCGGAGTACATCACCTTCTCTCAACCATCATAGGACAGAGTCTCTCAAATATACTCAGATTCACAGGATACGATGTAACCAGTTCAAACTATATCGGAGATTGGGGGACACAATTTGGTAAGCTCATCTACGCATATAAAACATGGGGAGATAAGAAAGTAGTAGAAAAAGAACCCATAGCACAGCTCCTCAAGCTCTATGTAAAATTCCACGACGAAGCAGAAGAAAACGAAGAACTCGAAGACCTCGGTCGAGCAGAATTCAAAAAACTCGAACAAGGAGACAAAGAAAACACTGACCTCTGGAAATGGGTCGTAGAAATAAGTCTCGATGAAATACAAAAGACATACGACAAACTCGGTGGCATCTCTTTCGATAACTTCAATGGTGAAGCATCGTACCGAGAACAAGCACAGGAAATTATCGAAGAAGGAAAAAAGAAAGGTATCTTCAAAGAGGGAAAAGAAGGAGCACTCATGGTCTTCTTCCCAGACGAAAAATACCCACCATATATGATAGTTAAAAAAGATGGAGCAACACTCTACTCTACAAGAGACATTGCATGCATACGAGATCGAAATAAATTAGTTGGAAAAGGTAAGAATATATATGTAGTAGACGTAGCACAGAAACTCTACTTCCAACAACTCTTCGAAACCGCGAAGCTCCTAGGCTACGTAACAGACTCTGAACCAATACACATAGAGTTTGGAAGAATGAGTTTTCCAGATGGATCAATGAGTACACGTAAAGGAAAGGTCGTACTTCTCGATGACGTACTCGACGAAGCTATCAAGAGAGCATCACAAAAAATTGAAGAACACGAAAGTGAACTTGAAAACAAAGAGAAAGAAGAGCTCGCACGCATGATAGGAATCGGTGCAGTAAAATACAACGTACTCTCACAGAACAGGCTCAAAAACTTCACCTTCGTATGGGACACTATGCTCTCATTCGATGGTAACTCAGCACCATACCTTCAGTACGCCTACACCAGAACACAAAGCATTCTCAAAAAAGCAAAAGACGATACCAACGAAATAAACATAACAGCAGAAGAAGAAAAAGAACTCATCAAAAAACTTCTACAATTTCCGGAGATACTCACACAAGTAACAAAAGAGTACAAACCAAACATACTCTCAACATATCTCTTCGAACTCTCTCAAGCCTTCTCACTCTTCTACAACAATCTCCGCATACTGGATGCGCAGGAAGAAAGCAAAGGAACAAGACTAACATTAGTAAAAACAACAGCATACGTTCTCAAAACAGGTCTCGATCTCCTTGGTATAGATGTACCGAAGAAAATGTAAAAAGAACATAAAAAAAGACCACACGAGGAAGATTGTGTGATCTTTTTAATGGAGAGAATACTAAACAATCCCGAAAGCAGCATTGGCAAGAATTGCACCAACTACAACGAAAACAACTCCCATAACAGAGAGAGTATTCTTCGAGAACTTCATGTTCGTAACAGCCTTTGGATTGAAAAACAAACCAAGACCCTTAAGTACTGCGAGCCATCCTGTAATAGTCACAAGAACTTCGTAGCTCTGTGTCCACTCTCGATAGAAGCTCAAAATAGTAAGACCCATAAGGAGACTTATAACAGCACCAAAATGAAGAAGCATACCATTTGCAGGCTTTTTCATTTCAGACATGAGCTTGAGTGCACCATCTTGATTCGCAAGAACCCAAAGACCAGCTACAACGTAGTAAGGCCCAAGTATCCAGGCAATATGAAGCGCATTAGCGTCCATAAAAAAAGAAATAAAGTATAAATTAAATAAAATATAACATTTGTCTGTCAATTTTCCTATTCAACGATGCAGAAGATTATTGTATAGATATTTTTTAGAAATGTACTTCTAAGAGCAAATAATCTAGAGTAAAATCACCCCGAGTAATAAAAAATATTAATCTTCATCAACTAACTGAACACATGAATAAAATAATACTCATACAAGGAAGTCTCTCAAAAGAATCAAAGACAGATACCGTCATAACAGAATGCTCAAAAAAACTCCGTGAACTCAAGCAAGACTTCGACATCATCGACCTACGAACACTCGATCTCGAGTTCTGCGATGGAAGAAGAATCAACGAATACAACGAAGGCATGCAAAAAGCATTCAAGCAGATTGAAGAAGCAAACATCCTTATCTTTGGAATGCCCGTCTACTGCTACTCCATATCCGGAGTACTCAAGAACTTCATAGATATCACCTCAAGCGCTATGGAAGGAAAAAGAGCAGGTATTATCTGCAACGCAGGAAGTCCATTCGCATACCTTGCAGCAGCAGATCTACAAAAAGTGCTTTCATTTGAATCTCACGTTGTAAGCATACAGCCCGTCATAAAAACATCTGGTGCAGATTTCACCAAAGAAAGAAAACTCATCAACGAAAAAGTATTCGCAAAAATTGACGAACTCATAGATAACCTTCTTAAAACGAACTAAGAAGCTACCTCCTTGGGGAGAGGAAAGAACATCTTCTCCTGAACAGACTCAACCTTCCTCAGGGTCGCATCAGGAAATCTTTGTTGTATATATGAAATCACATCATCCACCAAGCGCTCAGGAACAGAAGCGCCCGAAGTAAGACCCAAAGAAACAAGCCCATCAAGCCACTCATCCTTTATACGCTCCACTCCCCCTATAAGATACGAATCAACTCCAAGATTCTTTGCCGTCTTCATAAGCTGAACCGAATTCGAGCTCGTATCAGAACCCACAACCAACACAAGAGAAACACCTTCAGAAACAAGATCTTTCACAGCATTTTGCCTATTCGTTGTAGCATAACAAATATCTTCCTTACGTGGCGCATGAATCTGAGGATACCGAGAAACCAGTGCAGCAATAATCCCCTGCGTCTCATCAATAGAAAGGGTCGTCTGAGTCAGATAAGCAATCTTTTCAGGACTCCCTATATCCAAAGCTTCCACATCCTCACAACTCTCAACAAGATACATATCAGCATGCCCCATAGTCCCCTTCACCTCCTGATGCCCCTTATGACCTATGAGAATCATCGTATATCCCTGCTTTGCAAACTGCGCTGCCTCAAAATGTACCTTCGTCACCAAAGGACACGTCGCATCTATAGTCGTAAACCTCTTCTTTGCCTCCTCAAGAATCGCCCGAGGAGAACCATGCGCACTCAAAACCACAACCGCATCCTGATCCCTAATATCATCCAGCTCTTCAACAAAAATAGCACCCTTCGATTCCAAATCAGCAATAACCTGTTCATTATGGACAATAGCATGACGAACATACACCTTCCGAGGTGCATACATACGAAGAGCTTCTTCAACCGTAGCAATAGCTCGCTCAACACCAGCACAATACCCTCTCGGACTCGCAAGAAGTATCTCTTTCAACATAAAAACATATTAGAGAGCAAATAATACCGCATCCATAAGGCACTTCCAAGCAAAATGAGAAATCAACATTTCACGAAACAGATATATATATTATAGTAGGCTCTGAACCTATCACTAATCAAAGAATATGGCACACGCACTCCCAGAGCTCGGATTCGAATTCGCAGCCCTAGAACCAAATGTAGACGCAGAAACAATGCAAATACACCACGACCTTCATCATGGTGGCTACGTAAAGAAACTCAATACCGCACTCGAAGGCACAGGGTTAGAAGATACACCACTCGAAGAACTTCTTGGAAACCTCAACAATGTACCAGAAGAC
>WURV02222738.1:0-10364 GCA_011762755.2 Epimenia babai | reverse complement strand
TAATATCTGACTGAGTGTTTTGAAGCCTGTTTGCCCTCTTGTTTTAATATCTGACTGAGTGTTTTGAAGCCTGTTTGGCCTCTTGTTTTAATATCTGACTGAGTGTTTTGAAGCCTGTTTGCCCTCTTGTTTTAATATCTGACTGAGTGTTTTGAAGCCTGTTTGCCCTCTTGTTTCAATATCTTAGTGTCTGGAGGCGTCTTTGAACTTTTGTTTTTTTTCTTATTTCCAGTTTTTCTTTTATTTTTATGATTTTTATTTATTTTGCGAAGGTTTTTTCAAGTTTTCACTTATATTCTAGGATCTCAAATGCTTCCTTTATTTGACATTTTTTTTGTTTGTTTTTTTTATTTCATCCTCTTTTGCCTCTTGTTTCAACGCTAACCTGTGATTGAGACTACATTACTGAGTATGGGAGGACAGATGAGTTACAGTATCCTGTATCCCAGTGCGTTTGTATAGTGATGACACCCAGGTGGCTTTCTTTGTGTGATGGCAATACCATGATAGGTTTGGGTGGTGTGATAATGACGGGACGATAACAGTACACTTGTTTCTCGTATGTATGCGCGATGGTGATTGTACCCTGATGTGTTTGCATGATAACAGACTGGTGGTGAATGACGCTGATGACATCACGGAACATTCTAGCGTTCACCAGATGCGCCTCACCAACAACCAGGCAACATCAGTCAGCCTCGATGAATGCTTCGAACTCTACACGCGCGAGGAAAAGGTACGATCACTGTCTGCTGCGTACCCTCCGGTTTATGCGGTGCCAAAATCATAAATAATTACACACTAATAATGTACTAGCTGTAGCGTTGGTTGGCCAATAACACCATAAACCTTATCAGAGGTATAGGTTTTTTCTCTGCATTTCTTTCCAGCTATTCAAAGAGCCACATTGGCTACCCCTATTACCATCACAGTTATATGGAAAACACCGCAAAAATCAGCCAATCAATTTATATACAACACATATGCACAAAATATGTCAAAAAAGAAACATAATGAGCAAAGTAGAGGTAAAGTTGTTATGCAGTTATCTCCCTTAAACAATTCAGATATTTTTTAGGCGCTGGTTGTTTCCATGGAATATTTCCAACGACAATAGACAAACTTTTGTTTATCATACTACTTCTCTCTAATAATGTAAAGTGAGATGACAAGATGGAAGAGAGATGAGCATCATTAGAGAAAGCATCATCACTATTCAAAACACACAGTTGGGAGGGGAGGTAACCCATGTGCTGCAACGGGTATGCTGACTCCGATGGATGCGTGGGGTTCATAAAACCTGGCTGTACATATCATCTATAAAGATTGATGTCACGCGTCTATCTATTTTAGAGATGGATCTACTACAACAATAGAGAATAGATGACTTGCTGGTGGTTCAGATTCTAACGTGCTCACCACTTGACTATCTTCTTCCCCATTATTAAATGCTGGATAGTACATTTAGAATTGACTCTAATCACATTAGACTGTTGAGAGTATCCATTGTGTCTACTGTGTTTGTAAACCACAAAATGGTAGATATTGCACCCATTGGATATAGAAACTGAACCTATTTCACTGCTAAACTCATTATACTGTTACGACCGTACCTATAATACAAGACACTGTACCATGTTGGACTCATTAGACAATCTCAATACATGTGTTATAACAGCTGAGTGGTGATGACCCCTGGCTGTGCCCGTACTGTAAGAAACAGCAGCTGGGTACAATCATGAAACTTGGACTGTGGTCACTACCCGATGTCTTGGTGATCCACCTCAAGCGTTTTCGTCAGGTGGGTAGCAGGTGAAATCTTCGAATAAGTGATTGGATTGCTCACTTGCACCATGCCGTGTTTCTCTGTGACATTTGTATGGGCCAATGTACTTTGTACATTGCGATATTACATCCTATAATGCCTGCTATAATACCTGCAATATCTGCTATAATGCCTGCAATAATACCTACGCTAATACCTGCGATAATACCTACACTAATACCTGCAATAGTATCTACAATAATACCTGCAATAATACCTGCAATATCTACAATAATACCTGCAATAATACCTGCCATAATTGATACCTGCATAATTTATACCTGCGACAATAGCTGCAATAATACCTGCAATTTTTGGTGTTTTATCATCTCAGAATCTGGTTGCTTGAAATAGCCTTTAGTTGCCAGAAATATAAAAATAGAACAGCATTCTTCTTTGTGCAGTTCCTTTAGACATTTGACCAATGATGTTTTAATATTATGTTCTAATAATATGTTTAACATACGATTATGACGCAATAATTATTGTCCCATTACGACCACATGGCAATAGGCAACCAGTAAACAATCTGAACAAACTAAACTCAGTTATAGCTTAAGTTCGATCCGAATTCATGCTGATTGGAATCAAAATCTGTTGAAAACAAAAGCAATATAGGTGTAACACCACGTTAGAGCACAATATCACGGCGTAAATGGCCTGTAGTTTTATTAGCAGCTACGTAGTGCGTTTTGGCAAGAAATGGGATCGTGCTAGCCTATGTGTCAAATGCACTGTAAGGTATATGATGTGAAAAAAAATACATCATACAGAGGTGTGGGTTGCGGTGTTGTTAATCATGTGTAAAGGGCGAGAAGCACTATTTTGGACTAACTTATATAAAGATTAGCGCTAGCTTCGGTATATATATCTCTTGTATACTTTACGGCTATACATGTAATAGACTGTCACGCGATCGTTTACATAGTTTGTAAACGTCTCCTTTTTTCAACAAGTGAGTCTTGATGCGAAATTGGCATATGATATATAGCCTTGCGGTTACACGCACTTTACATCAGTGAATCATGTGAAAATACCTTATGTTTGTTATGTCATCATTAATGGTATAGAGACCTGTATCTATGCTCAGTATATAAGGCGATGTTAGCGCATCAAATTCAAACGATATTCGACATGATAAATAAAAGGGAAAAGAAAAGGCGAGGTTTTGGTGCTACTTTATAATTAAATGTCAGTCGCACGTACAGTATTTCCTTGTTACATGCCTAAAGTATTTTTATAATAAACCATTCCATGACAAATCTTTCTCAATATTCAAGTTCCAAAATCTTATTCATTTCCTATTGTGGAAGGTGCGGGGGGAAAATCCTTGGCTTTGTTTTGGTTCGAATTTGCAACCTCTCCCATGAAAGGGAGCGCTTCTAACCACTGCACCACTGGCGCCAAGAAATGTAATCAATAAAGACAATGTAATCATTAATGGTTCAGAGACCTATATCTATAATCAGTATATAAGGTTATGCTAGTGCGTACAATTAAAGCGATATGGTACATGATAAATACGAGTTTGTTTCCTGGTTATTGTTGCTCGAAGATGTTTCTGTTGACAATATCGGTAAATATGCAATGGGACAGTAAAAATACTAGGTGAAGGTAACTGTAGCCTTCCTCCAGTTTGTTAATGTAAACCTTAGTTCAAACACCTTAAACTGCCATATGTAAATATCACAGTCTCATTAGCCATTGCGCGGTTACTTCTCGGCAGGTTGCCTCTCGACGAAGCAAACTCAACACGTTTGTGAGTTTTCCTGTCTCGGGACTTGACATGAGTCGGCACGTCATCTACAAGAACAACAATAAACCCGGATTTACCAGTCCCGAGACGCACTCTCCCCCTAACAATCGTCGTAGCGATGACAACGATGTTTATGACCTCTACGCTGTCTGTAATCACTATGGCAACATGTTGGGTGGTCACTACACCGGTGCGTATCATGTCACCTTTTTGTTTGACTGTTACTGTTTGTAATAAGGAACTATCGGTAACTAAAATAGATTCAATTGTACTTAGAAGTAAATTAAGATTCATTTGTCTTAAGTAAAATGTAATTTTTTGTAATTTTATGCCAATATATTATTTCAGCTTTCTGTAAGAGTCCCATTGACCAGAAGTGGTACACGTTTGACGATTCAAGTGTGCGCGCAATGCCTCAAAACAAAGTCACGTCTGGTTCAGCCTATATACTTTTCTATCAGAGACGATCTATTGCGCGTCGCACTCAAAGCTCTCTCGCGAGTGGAGAACATTGGATTTTCCAGTTATCCAAAACTTTCCTGGATTCCCCGGGACCGGAACGTATGGAAAAACTAGCTTCGACATCACCGAAGAGGTCACCGTCTCGGACTTCTCCTGAAAGTCGCAGAAAGATCGCGAGGGAGAACAACGAAGGGGTTGTTGTTCCGCAGCGAGGGCGCCTGGCTACGTCAACCTTACCCCGATCAAGACGCGAACATTCCGCCCCGGCTAGTTCGAACCGCGCACCTCTTGGTAATAATAATAAACCACGTGACGCCAGTATGCAGGAATCTCCAAAATTACGACGCAACGGATCTGAAAGACGATCGGATCAGAATCTGAGTCGGTCGTCGTGGGTGCGAAGTTCGGTCGCATCCGAATCAAATGCCGCCAAAATCTGTACAGCTTCAAAAATAGAAACTGCGATCAATGGTAAAGTGTCCGATGTAGCAAAAGAAAAAGTTACCTTCGATACGACACAGAAATCTTTGGAAGCCGACCGTGCTGACGAACAACCATTAAGGCTCTCAAGCGATTACGCCGAGAATTTATCGGTAGTTTTACCCCCGCCGAAATCCCCCAATCAAAAATCGGACGTGCCCAAATCCATCCTTAAACCACCATCGGGTAAATTTGATACACTTCCACGACAAAAAACAGGGAATATAACCGATAAAACAATCACTATAACTGAGAGTAAATCCGCACATGAACTATCGCAGCTGTCCAACGGTGGCACTGTTGCATCGCAGACTGATTTTACGCCGCCCAAACAGAAAATCCCACTCAGGATCAATGACCCATACATTCCTAAAAGCAATCATTTTAATACAATCGAGAGAAGTGACCAAAAATCCGGGGGTTCCGCATCGCCGCATTATCTACGTACGAAAGATACGACTACTTTCGCGATTCGAGGGCAAAATTTCAATGGGAATTCGCCGAGAAGTTCGTCTGGTAGCGATAGTTACGTTTCCGCTCGAAACGTGTCGGGCAGCGATGAATACGTTTCTCCGCGTAGTTCGTACACGTCGTCTCCGAAATCGCCGCAGGGAGAACGGAAAAGTGTTCGGATATCCGTCGATGATAAGCAGACGGTCGCGCGGTCGTTGTTTCCCCACAGCCACATACAACCACCTCACTCTGACTCACACTGTAAGTGTCATGTATATGATTCAAATGATGCAAGAATATATCTAGAATTTAGTTCTTTTGCCGTCACTGTTTTTGTATAGACGTTCTTTCATGCATGTTTTCATATATGGTATATTATATCGTATAATATCATATAATATTTCTCATATTATGCTACATGAAATCATTCAGCGATATAAAATGTGACCTATTGACCCTTGTATATTCAGTACTGGGTTAATAGCGGTTTATAAACAAGTCACTGAAGAGAGCAGCTTAGTAACAAGCACCAGCAAGCTGTCGTGTATATAATACTCTTTATTAGGTAGAGTATGGGCCATAATATGTATACACAAGACATTCGCAAATATATACATATTTACATACGGTAGGTAGGTTAACAAGTAAACAAACAGACAGGGATTCATGCAAACATATCGCTGAATAGACTGAGTACGATACAATAGGAAACAGGCTGCTACTGCCACAGAATCTGAGTGACAAACAAAATGATGATTACTAAATTATGAATATAATTATCAATGATTTAATCTTAACGGACATTACAGCTATATATATATATATATATATATATATTGATTTATTTATATACACACCCATATACACCATATAATTTGACCTTGAATGTTGTATTTTAACCTAAATTTTCACCTGTAAAGTCCTACTTTACTTATACAGCGACTATCTTTTCAGATTAGGTAAATTTTAATAATGTTTTCAATGATCTTTGAGCGGTGTGCAGAGACCATTATCAATCCTCCCCGTCAGCGAATTTGTAAAGGGTTTTCTGTGAAAAAAACTTCACATTTTTTTATCGCATGGACGTTTTTTATTGAATAAACGATCCTTCAATGTGTCTTTCAGCTTCTTCAGCGTCTCAAATGATTTTATTTCATGATCTCGTGTTGAAAATGAAAAACAATACAAGGGTCGACTTATACAGCGGATATGTCAAAATGAGATATTTCAGGCTTTAACATTGTCCTCGAACAGCCAACTTATATACCGGTATATTACAGTGTATATATATATATATTTATTACAGTATTGCTCTCGAACTTTCTTAATTCATTTTATTTATGTTCAACCCATTTACATTTAAATACGTACTCAATTACATAATGTCCGTACGTAATAATAATAATAATGTAATATTTTATTACAGGATATTCATTCAACACAATGTATCATTGTAGCTCTAATAAAAAATGCGTAATTATTATTATGCCTGTATAAATAAATTGATCGTTAAATGTTATAAGTCGATAGGGAACAATTTGCATTACGTTTCAATCTCACACCTGATTTGCGTACAGAACAGATAACTACACGGTAAATTCAAATATTTACATTGATGCTATTATTACCATAATAACATGTCCCAATAACCTATTACATTTACTATATTCTATTTACAGGTACATATAGCCTGATTGCTTTTTCAATCGAAATTAGGTCAGTGTTATCTGGCCTGTATAAATCATTATTACAAAGTCGTACTTAATTATGTAGAATGATTTTCTCTCTGTTTTTAGTATGTTGTTGCATTATTGCTACAGCCACAGATATTTGTCTTATAATTACGGGGATTAGATTGGAATGTTGAATGCCAGTTGCACTGATCTGTCACAGCAGGGAGAACTCTATTAGACAATCACAGCGTGGGTATTTTTATTGGCAATCGGAAATACATTTAAAAACCTGGCTATGTCCGTATGATGTGTATCTACGTAATGTACACTTTTTCTTATGTTAAAAATGGACCTCGTATTATCAGTGACTCATTGAAAAGATTTTTCTGAGAGACTAATTAATTAATTAATTAATGATTAGTTGATTTTGCCAAAAGTCTCACTTTATGGATCACAATACGTTTTGCGAAGACCCATTACTTTAAGTAAATGATGTCGCATGGAATATGTTTGGGAATCCAAAAAACTCTAGTCTAAAAGTCTAGAATCTAGAATGAATGGCCATCAGACAGGGGATGGACTAAAATACCTTTATTTAAAGAATAAATGCTTGAAACACTTGTTTAATTAGGAAGGAATTGTAGGCTACAACTGTAAACACGTTGATTCCATATTTCCTTAACCCTCGCAGAATGTTTTGATGTGTAGTCTTATTCTCATGGTGTATCATGTCTAAGTTCTTCCTCGATGGTGATGCAATTCTGCTCTCAGCATGTGGAAGATGCTGGAGGCTTCAACAGCGATGTCAAAAGGCTGACCTCTAATCCTGGCTCATATTAAAATCCAATAATCGGTCCTGCTGAACTGGTCAGTCGGGTGGGTCTGATTGATGGAACGGAGTTGATAACTGATGTGGTTCACCATGGTTGAGCTCAGGAAGCTGAGATGCGATAGAGATATCAATAAACCACATTAACACAATACCGACTTGACTTACCTCACTTTAGGCTAGCTTTGTACAGGGTCTTATGTGGCTCACACAAACACAATGCATCCGTAATCTAGTCTATCAAAGCTAAAATAGTACAGACATATCGCGACCATTTAAACTAATACCTACAGTATCTGTCATAACTTTACGCTAATCTTTGTGATATATATGTACTTTGATTACTATCCAACTAATATGGCCGTTACCACACTCTGTGCTTGCTGAATATTATTCCTTCAGTAATTTCATATAACAGTTCCAGACACCAGTTTTATGGAGGTAAAGACACTGAAAACTCTGTCTGTGTTGCAGAGGAGGTCTTTATCGTGCGCTCTTCCCTAATTTGCATACGCGATGAATTTCAGTATCCTCTGTCCCGCGAATCACCGCCATGCCTGGGACGGCATACAACCAGCTTCGCCCCCACCCACGCCCCCGTCTCGCATCTGCCACCCTCACCAATGCGAACCACTCTTTCTGGGATAAGCCACCACCGGCGCCGGCCCCGCCCGTGTTTAACCCATTCAGAAACAAGAAGCACAAACTTCACAAGAGCGATTCGACTCGTCGATCCATCGTGGCCGACACCAACAGCCTCGACCGGTTTTCTCATCTCCGCATCAACACCGGCGTGTACGACCACGCGCCGCCCGCACCGCAATATATCGGACCACCGCGTGCGCCTAGCCGCATCTCGGCAGGAGACAGTAATTCCTGCCTGAAAGAATCATCCGTCTAACACCATGAATGTCAACGATGCTTTGTAACCTTTGACAAATAGCGCGATATGCTTTAATATTTTGATCTATTTGACACCAGAATCACGCGTCATTGACTTTTGAGTATTTATCAACCCTTTATCTGCATGTACATTGCTGGTTGTGCGAATCAAGATGAAAATTAATGAAATTAAGGTAAAAAAATATATTGTTAAATACTAATTGATTTAAATAATTGAGTGATATCATTGTAATTATTCCAGCTACACATTCCAGTATCTTCACCAGTATCTGTTATGGTTTTCACCGTAATGTTTATTCATGAATCCTTAATGATATCAAATGATCAAACTACGTTGTTCGTATCAAGCCTGTCTCACGTTGCCCCCCTGGGTTTTGTAGGTGCTATGTATTATAGGTCCACATTACACTGCCAATTTTCCTTGGGGCGGGGGTGTGGGGGAGACCTGTTTTCTACTCGATTGGTAGAAGACCAAAGTGACGAGGGTTTGAATCCCAAACATTCCCAATTGTGTTTTTTATTGGATCACATAGGAAAATATTTTACCCTAATTTTCCTGGTCGACCTAACTCTGAGTATTTAATGAAATTTTAATTTTTGTATTCTGGGAAAATATTCACTACGATGATTAACACTTTTTATGTACACTAACAAATGCCATTGATCACAAGCCTCCCATAGAAACTATTGGCTGAGGCGTTAATAGTACAATAACTGAGAAACACATAAAACGAAGATC
The DNA here is from genome assembly GCA_011762755.2 of Epimenia babai. NCBI lineage: Eukaryota > Metazoa > Mollusca > Solenogastres > Cavibelonia > Epimeniidae > Epimenia > Epimenia babai. Next base: position 1,244 of record WURV02222738.1, on the reverse strand, counting down.
AGCTAGATAAATTGTGTACAATATCCAGCATTCACGCTGTCTAATAAAAACCTGACTAAAGTATTTGACACGTTACGTGACACCTTCTTTTTTCTCTAAAATTTCTCTTTAAAAGTTTCTTTTGCCCACGAGATTGTTAACCATTGGAGACAGATTCGTTGCTTGATTTCTATCATTCCGGTTCGCTCGTTGTTAACGAGTTAACGATCGACTTGTAGCGAACTGTATCAGCCAGGTATCTTATAGATATCACGTTATCTCACGAGAATTGCCAGCAGTGCGCGTGTCTACAGTTTCGTTTTGTTGCCTCGCAAACACGCGGCGAGCGATACGTACAGGCTCGTTCACCGGACGGACGTTGGGTGGTGTTTGGTGCGTATATTTGTACAGCGATTATCGTTTTATATAATTGTATAGACCACGACGTTACGCGTGCGTAACACACACCGCACACATCTCTGTACATACCCCACTATAGTGCTATCTGGACGTTGCTTTTAGCGACGCATCTGTACACATATGTAAATATTCAATATGTAAATATAGTGCGATATTTAGCAAATTGACCATTCCGTTGTGAGTCGATACGATACATGTTTTTCCGAATGTAGATACCGAATTTAGATGTGGTCACATATCTGTTTACCAACCATAATTGTAAATGCCATCCCCGTTGCAGTAAGTTATTAAAACCTAATCATATCCTCTTTATCATCGAGACAGATAAATTCTTTCATTGGGATTCAAATTTTTACGCTGCTTTATATCAATCTCAAATATTTTCACTCGGAGGTTGTGAATACCTGATCTAGCTATCGTATTCTTATATAATCGATTAAAATCTTTGTAAAAATATATGGATATTTTCGACATAACTCTCGTTAAACTAAAAAATATTACGTACAAAGAATTTTCTTTAATGACTTCTCTTTTGGCGAAATTTCTCTATGTATTTTCACATGCAACGTAGATTATTACATAAAATTTCCACCACATCCTCCAAGTTACTTGAGAATTTTTCAACGAGATCTGATACTTCAAAATGAACAACATTATTCTTCAAATACTCTATTTCCTCGTACCTCACTTTACCTTTAGGGAAATAATGTTTTGCTGAAATTTCTATTTCTAAAAATTCTCTAAAATAGAGTTCACGGCCTCTACTTTCGAAAAACCATTTCTTGTCAAGTATAGAATTTAAAAAATAATTTGATTTAAGAATGTCACTATACAACTTTTCATTA
>WURV02222727.1:0-10364 GCA_011762755.2 Epimenia babai | reverse complement strand
ACGACGGGTATCTCACGACGGGTATCTCACGACGGGTATCTCACGACGGGTATCTCACGACGGGTATCTCTCGACACAACGGGTGATCCACGCGAAACGCCACGTCGATCGAGCGAAATTATTAACCCTGAGTCCTCTGTTGTCACATAATTTCATCGGTATAGTAATGTCATGTACGGATGTCAGTGTGGTAAGGGTTAAGAAGACTAACATATGCTTAATTAATACACGCTCGTCTCACAAACGCAGTAATTAGTTTTGTAGGTGCTGGTAGAACTAGCCTAGTTTTACTAGTAGAACAGCTCCTATTGCCTGTCAAGCTTGTATGTAGAATAGTACAGTGTCCTAATGCCCTGACATTTATGAATTGTGAACAAATAAATAAAAAAACAGTGAATCTACCCCTGGATAGGACTTATTTGTCCACAATATGCTCCGTAGCGTAGACTATTGGGATAAGATATCGGTGATCTAATATAAATGTCAAATAAATAATAGAAAATAAATCGATATAATCACGCATAGCGCTGTATGGTCTGAACTGTTTCCTCTATGCAGGATGCCTTCTGGGCTCTCTCCCAGCTTCTGTCAGATAAACGGCACGGGATGCACGGCTTTTTCATTCCTGGTTTCCCTAAACTCATCCGGTTTCAAGAACACCATGATAACGTCCTGAGAAAGTTTCTTCCCAAAGTCCACAAGTACATGGTCAGTGGCTCGTATAGATGACTACACACTCGGACAACGGACACCAGAATGTCGAAAGGATCCTTGTAAATTGTCGTAATGACCATAGTCATCGCGGTCACCATAGTCAACATGGTCACCATAGTCATCGGGGTCACCATAGTCATCGTGGTCACCATAGTCATCGCGGTCGCTATAGTCAACATGGTCACCATAGTCATCACAGTCACCACAGTCAACATGGTTACCATAGTCAACGTGGTTACCATGGTCAACATGGTCACCATAGTCAACATGGTTACCATAGTCATCAGTCACCATAGTCAACACGGTCACCATAGTCAACATGGTCATCATAGTCAACACAGTTACCATAGTCAACATGGTCATCATGGTTACCATAGTCATCACAGTCACCATAGTCATCACAGTCACCATAGTCAACACGGTCACCATAGTCAACACGGTCACCATAGTCAACACGGTCACCATAGTCAACACGGTCACCATAGTCAACACAGTCACCATAGTCAACACGGTCACCATTGTCAACACAGTCACCATAGTCAACACGGTCACCATTGTCAACACGGTCACCATAGTCAACATGGTCACCATTGTCAACATGGTCACCATAGTCATCGCAGTCACCATAGCCATGGCGGTCACCATAGTCAATATGGTCACCATTGTCAACATGGTCACCATTGTCAACATGGTCACCATAGTCAACATGGTCACCATTGTCAACATGGTCACCATTGTCAGCATGGTCATAGTCACTAAAGTCCCCATTATCATCTTAATCACCATGGTCTTAGTTAGCATTGATGGGGGTAAGCCATTGTGGTTCTATCACTAGCTGGAGAGAAATGCACAGGAACAGCCTTCACCATGGGTCTGTCCCACCAGAGGTTAAGGTTTTTATCTATATACATCTCTCCAATACAGTCAGCATTGTCATAGTCATTATAGTTATCAGATTTACCAAAGTCATAGTTACCTCCCTTTATTGATGGCCATCAGGTTTTTGACTCTCACACGACTGGCATTTTTATTCATAATGGATTTAATATGAAGAGATGCGGGTCACTGCGTTAGCCATATCGCAAGATATACAATGTACCTGATGAAGTATACTTGTATACAAAAGCTTGTGCTAACTACTATGTTAGTTAATCACTAAGGTGTTACCTTCACTTATTGCACTATAATATAAATAATATTGAAACAATGCATATTGTAACAAACAGGACCGTATTGACGTCTACCCATCTCTGTACGCAATCAAGTGGTTCCTGCAGTGTTTTCTTGATAGGGTCAGTATACATTAAGTGCATCCCTCTAGTAACAATGGCGTACAAATGATGATGGCGAGTTTTAGTATTCCTTGTGTTTCTATTTAATCTTAGTAACTGTTAATTTGTAAAGTGCCTTTGATAGCCATTTTATTTAACTGCTGTGTTAGGCTAGGATTTAACGTATATGTACATTCTATTGTGTTGTGCAATATAATTAGTTATTACACAAAATGTACATAGGCGCATTAGAAACATTGCCTCCAAAACACATGAATTATTATTATTATTATTCATTAATGGTAGTAAATGCCCGTTGTTCTTATATTGATTGCTTCACTATACACTGAGGAAATTTCCATAACCAGCTTCAATAGAAATCATTCTCAAAATGCTATCCCCGGAAAATCTCGCTGAATGCAAGGGTAAAGATACTCGAGGAAATTCCTGGTTTGTGTTTTGCAACCTCTCCGATGAAAGCTTGCTCCTAAATAACACACACAATGATTATAGACAAATCGTAGACACTGTTTTGAGTATATATTGTAGGTGCTATTGATCATGTATTGTAGACGCTGTCGATATATTGCGGACGCTGTTGTTGACCTGCTTTAGATGTCATTGGTGAAACATTGTGAATGTCCTTGATGAGACATTATAGACGTTGATGACACATGTACATGTTGATTACACACTGAAGATGTTGTTGATGACACTTTGTAGATATCATTGATGACACGTTATAGATGTTGTTGATGACCATTTGTAAATATTGTTGATGATGCATTGTAGATGTGGTTGATGACATTGTAGATGTCTTTAATGATAAATTCTAGATGTCATTAATGACACTTTGTAGACACCGTTTACGATGACATTGCGGCTGTGGGATGTCTACATGCTTGAAGGAGAGCGACTCCTGGTTGCCATGGCATATACCATCATTAAACTCCATAAACGTGAGCCCAGTGACAATTGCGTAATATATCTGCTAGTAGGTTAAGCTAAAATCGAAACTAAATATGAACACATATGCAAAACGCTATATATCCCCTTTTTAGAAACAAAGACAATTCACATTTTTTAATATTACACTTGAAAGGGACATTGCTGTGTAATGGTTACATCGCCCGTATCAGTTGGATGCGTTGTGACATGAGACGAAAGTAATTAGGTATCTAATAACGATATTTTCCCAAAGCGAGAAACAAAAATGTGAAAAATGTCTCAAAGTGGATGTATTTTGCGGTTTGGGGATGAACTGTCCGTATTCATATTACCTCCTTTTCATCCTGCGGTCTCTAGGTATTTACCTTGCTTTTTCCTTGGGAAATAATGTAACTTACATGCTAAAATTTATCGGTCACCAACTATAGTTACTGAGGAATTCATTGGAAATTGAGTTTTAAGTTAGTATTTGTTAATTTTTCATTGCGATATTTGAGTTATTCAAAAATTCAGATTTGCCATTGTCACAGCAGTAAGATGTGAAACGAGCCTAAGATCTTTGCACATGTCAGGTCGACTTCTGAAGATGGCTATGGAGGAGCTGCTCGCCTTCTTTCAAGAAACGCTGGAGAAGAACTTTTTCTTCTCCGACAACATCGTCCTCGATCAGATCCAGGTGAGTTTGGAGGAGCTACGAAAAGCCAGCATGGACATTCCTCCAAAGGGTCGCGTGAATGAGAGCCCAACGCTACCCTTTGGTCTGGAAATCGAGCCAAGTATCGATCAGTTGACGACAAAAGCTGATCCAGACAGCACAGAGGAACACTTCCGCAAAAACTCGAGTAAAACAAAGAGTTTACACACGTACGACGGCGTTATTACTTCATCGCTGAGATCGAATCGAGATTCTCTGGTGTCTGTAAATAGCTCGGTTTACGAAACGGCTGGGACAGAATCTCGCGTTTCTATACCGGCTGAGGGTCAGGGGAACACAAACGCGTACGTGGCGAGTTCGAGGACTTCCGTAGCAAATCAGTCAGACGTGGGTAGTGGAGATTTTAGCCGGCAAAGTAGTCCGTTGTATCACGACGCGGGTGAACAGTTCAGCGGAAGTCCGCAGAGGGTGAATGGTAGTCCGCAAAAGTTCGGGAGTCCGAGAAAGTCCACTACGAATAGTCCATTAAAGGTTGTAAATAATGCAAATGCACGGCCATATATTAATGCGAAACCCAGAAAAACCAATGTCGTACAGCACACGGCACAGGCGAAGAATAATGCTCAAGATGCTGTTGGTTCAGAAGCGCAAAACAGCGTAGTGGAGGAGAAATTTGGTAAAACCATCATTTTGTCGATGGAAGAGTCCTTCAATAAATCGATACTGCGGGGAGTTTCGGACGACATGAACAGTGCCTCACCACGTAAACTTGTTTCGGACGATAAGTTTTCGAAGACTATACCTACGAGTGTGTCGGACTCTCGAATCGCGTACAATCATACGGTTAACAAGACGGTCGTTTACGTTAACGGTTACGATAATGAAAACGGGTCACCTACGCGGCCCGATGATGGCTCAGTAACGCATACTTTTTCATCACGAAAGAAAGCGGGAAATATAGCAGATAACGTCAACCATAATACAACTTCATCAAATTCGACCACTCCGAATAGTGCTTCACGTAATATAATACTAGATAGCCCGTCGCCAGATATTCAGTACGATCGCAATTCGCCATTTGTGAATATATCAGTCGACACGAATCGTCAGAGTCAGGTCACGAGCTTCAGCCCAGAGCCGCGGGGTGAACATTCTCCATTCACAAATATAAGTTACGATCCTGATGGAAACGCGAGCGTACGGCACGAGGAAATAGACGCAACGGGTCACGGCGATGGCACGGTTAAACCAACATCAAGCGTCAGCGACAGTTTCATTACTCGAAAAAAACACAACGACGACATCCGCGACGCCTACTACCGTCGCTTGTCGTCCCCGCAAATGGCAGCCCGCCACACGTCGCCGTCTCGCGTAAAAAACGCGCGAAATTATCGCAGCAAAAGCCCAACGACGCATCATTATGCAAGCAAACAATCGCGGAGTTCACCGCCACCGCCAACTCCGCCGCGATCATCCCTGGTGAATGCGACCCGACCGTCGCCCGTTGCCGTGACGGCTCCTCAAGGCACCACGATGACAGTTTATGATGTCGGTGATAAGCCAGTAATGCGACACACCGTGCTGTAGGTTAGTTTGGGGTTTTTTTAGTTATTTTTTAGGACGAACATTGAACGAAAAATTTACGCTAGTTACGAAATACAACGTTCACGCATTCGCCCGCTCCCTTGGTTTGTGGGATAAATGCTGTTCATAAATTTCACAATAGAATGAAACTGGACCAAAGATTCACATCCCAAACTTTAGTTATTGAAATTCTTTTAAAAATTGGTCAAGATGAGCATTGTGGCACTTGAACTGTTGATCTCTTACCAGGGTTGCCAACACACACACTTTCCCGTTATTTCAGCCGCTCGTCCAGAGAGCAACCATATTCACCCGGTTTATCTCAGCCCCTTAACTATGAAATCTTATTCTCACCACAAAAATTGTGATAAACCTATGAGTTCACTCTATCGCCTTAAATGTCGATTCTGTTATGTTGATGAGGGAAAACCCGTTTTCTTAATGCACCAAATATGACGATTAGGTAGTTGTTATAATAAATTTATTCATTGTTCATGACCGACAGAATTATCGAGTTCAAGATATCATTTCGATATACCGCATACCTTCTCTATCGACCATGGTGAACCTCATTACAATTGGCAACCCTGCTGTTATTCTTGCTACAAAAATTTTGGAAATGAAAATTTTTATGATGCAAATTGGAAACTGTTGAGCCACTAGTTTGGATTATTTTTGTACTCGCCGAACAGTAAAATTGATGTCGCTGTTATTTAAATTTTTACATTATCAATATATTATTACACGCCGTTACTAACAACTTGGATAAATCATCCATTGAGTTGTCAAAATACACTCTATACATAGTTTTCTGCATATTGGTATACTTACACGGTATCATTTTTGTCTACTAAAAAATCCAGTAATCTTCTCATTCCTTCACATGATCAACTTAAGCATGCCAAATCTTCACTCATGAAGAATTATTTATTAGTTAATTGCGTATCGAGATATTTTATCGACTATAGATGTAATTTTTGTCTTCTCCCTCATTCGCTGCAGTGTTCATGGTAAGGAAAGGTAATAACGGTTGTCTGCTTGTCAGTATGCTTGCAGCATTCCATTGGCAGCTCCTGTAACTGTGCCTAGTATACTTATAGAGCTTACTCATCCCATAGGATATAAAATATCCGCTTACCACTCTGAATCCTTCACATTGAAATCAACCGAGGTTTGTACCGGGGAAAGGAGGAACCTTTGGGATCAGGCAAGGGGCAACAACAGCATGCATGCACCAAATGTACCCGTTTGTTTAGCAGTCTAAATATGTTGCATGAAGTTTTTAGTTCCAGTGACTATCCATTTGCATTGAAAATAAACATCAAATAATATATGAAATCTTGATAGAGCAATATTGAATGACAATTCTAATATGACTTTAAGTAAGTCTATATTCTAGAATAATTGTCACTCAGTCATTCAGCATTCTATGATAATTATATGTTTAAGTAATTCAATTTTATATAATTAAAAGGTTAAGTCCATATTCTGTGGTAATTTTAATACAAACCATGTAAGCCAATATTTCATGATAATTATAATACTCTTAATTACTTATTAGGGAGAAAGGCATCGAGCATAAAGTCACTGTATGTATGTCATTTATTACAGGTAATCTTTTACTGTGCACGATTCACATTTGTTGCTCTTTACCTTGATGTGACCCGGCTAAAAATGTTACCTTGTGCATGAATTAGCCCATCTGACTGCGATCCAATAACAAGATACTTGAGGTGTGTTTTGCGTCCACAAGTGGTGTCGTGTCACCTTCGAGTCCCCAAACCATCTGATAACAAGATACTCAAGGTGTGTCCTGTGGCCATAAGTAGTGTCAAATCACCTTCGAGTCCCCAAACCATCTGATAACAAGATACTTGAGGTGTGTCCTGTGTCCACAAGTTGTGTCATGTCACCTTCGAGTCCCCAAACCATCCAATAACAAGATACTCGAGGTGTGTCCTGTGTCCACAAGTGGTGTCATATCACTTGCAAACCCTCAACCATCCTATAACTTGATTCTCAGGGTGTATATCCTTCTGTCTCCTCTCTCTCAGCATGCGGCAACATTCCTAACGCATCTATTAATCTAATTATTATTCCTCCGATTTCTCGTTGACTTCATTTGCATTTCTAGTAGAGATTTACTTCTCAAGGACTTCTAATCTCAGAGTTACGCTTTTGTTGATTAACTGATAGCAAATGGAAAATCTTACGTATCGAGTCAGTTTTTAATTTGTGCGCACCTCTATTATAAATTTATAACCATGTCACTTGCATCGGATCTAAACTCTTATGGAACCTGGAACTGTAATACGATCAGTCTCAATATGTTCTACAAGCTACCCCTATTTGATCTAGTCAGCTACTCTATCTTGCCTAAGACCGGCCAATTGCTGCAAGCCAGTGGTGCGGGGGCTACGTGGCTTAAAAATTGAACAAATTCATCTGCATGTTGGTTCCAAATTTTACTTTGTTGCGGACCTCCCTATTACTTCCCAATGTTTACAAAGAAAAAGACATCAGCGTTTATTTTGTATGTTGTGGCCCCGGGGTCTATTTTCCACTTATTCGTCGTGTAGTCTTAGAGATTTAATTAACTCGCATCAAAATATGTACGATTCAAATTACCATGCACGAAATTCGTAGTATTCATACAATGTCACTAACAGGATCTGCGACTCATTATTAATAAACTTTTTGTGTCTTGTAGGTGGAATATACCATGATTATGAAATCATTTCTGAAAGATTCATTAAAATAATGCGATAAAAATTTAATCTTATACCGAAAACTTTATATTATATAAGTCGTAAGAAGTACGAGTGAATTCAGTAAGGTCTTGAAGGACTGGAGGGTGCTTCCTCCAAGTGCATCAATAAAAATATTGAAAATGAAATATAGTTGCCAGGTTAATATTGAATATCTTATTGGTGGCCTTAGTAGCGTGCACAGAGCGACCCCAATACGAGCGGGCAAATGCTGTAAATATTTTGGGTTGGTGGGCATCCCCTTATGATAGAATGCTACCTGCTCTTCAATTTTGACGTTATGCATTTTTTCCCTGTGGAATATTTTTAATGTTACAAAAAATATTGCCGTTGCAAATTGCCAGTAGGGAGGTATAAGGAACTGTTCCGTTGTGATATTTGCAAATGTCAAGGATTAACCAATCGGCTATGAGCTTACATACATTCGTTTTTCATGGCAGAGCATTTCCTTTTCTAAAGAATTAGATTAATTCGATTAACTTAAAGTTTAATTTGATAATTTAATAATTTGTTCGATATCATCTACAAATGCCAAAATAGAAAACTTTACAATGCATAAGCATTTTAGTACTTAATGCATTTTTAACAAACGAATATCTTTTCTCTGTATTTTGCACGCTATTTCAATATTCGTTCGAGTTTAGCCGCTGAAAGTTGCATTCCAAAATATTTCGATAATGCAGTAAAAGAAACGCGTATACTACCACGATGCGGAGATATTCATTGGCTCAGTGATTATCCATGCCACATCACTCATGAACTTTTCAACATTGCGTTTTTTGTACCACTGATTTTTATACGCGTGAAAAATTGGTCCAGTAGAACAAGGTTGTATATTTAAGGGTGAAATATATTTAATTTTACATTTTTTAATTTGTGCCATTAGTAGTAGTACTACTACATGAGTAGTAGTAATTTTTCCTTTGTGAATAATGAACTTGTTGAACTGGTTGACAGAGTGCATCGTGCAATGTATTTTATTTATTCATTTAGTTACCGTTTTACATGTACACTAATGTCAATTTAATTGTATATGTATATAAAATGTAAATGGTTTTATTAGCTTTTTACGATATACGGATATCTGTTACTAATTTTAATATATTGTTTTATGTGTAAATATTGTTGATACCTGATACATGACATTATGGCAGATGACATACGCATACTGATGTTTGATCTTTTTTGCACTTTGCTGTAAAGATATCATGGGTTAAGAGCAACTATACACACACTTCTCCATGTCAGATTCGTTGAACGCGACAGTTCGATCGAATACTTGATTCAGCATTTTCTCCCAACGTTTTTACCCATATGTGGAGTTGTTACCCCATTTGAGATCATTTGAAACGATCAAAACTTCAACCAATGAAAATGATTGAAAAATCCGTTCCTATCGACAAGCTGTTTGATACGCGGCAGTGTGGAACTATCAAACTACGTGTCAATGAGTTCTAAATACGTTGCCTTCAACCAACTTGATAGTTTGAGGTCACTTATTAACTTTTTATCAAAGAGCAAATCTTTCGACTAAAGATTGAATTAATATCCCATCTATGTTTATAGAGCGTTTCAGATAATATATTTTTTATTTTTGACCTCAAAAATAGACACAATCACGGCTGAAACATTAAACTAGATAATTTTTACATTCCTTCTCAGGTGACTTTTAATTGATGATACCGCATAATGGTATCGCCCTCATTCATAGAACCGTACCAAAGCTGGCAAAAGTTTAGGTTAAAGAAGTAGTTCATGCCAAATAGACCGACGGACAATATTGGAACTGAAAGTCGTCACTATCTTCATCTATTTAGAAAAAAAGGAAATTAAAACTATTAAACTGTAGCAAAATGTGCCTTCTCTATACTGCATTGGAAAGGCGCTCATTTAGCCTGTTAAAAACAATTTACTCTTTCACTGGTCATGCCGTCAAATTGGTGCTAATGTAGACAATCCAAACTGAGATATCGGCTTCAGCAAGGTACGAGAACATGAATTCATTACGGTCTTATTAAAATTAGAAATACTAAAAAAATAGTAATATCATTATTTGTTACATAGTTGCTCTGAGCCCCAGATGTAATGACTTTGTTTAAGTAATTGGTCACTTACTACTGTGGACTGTGGTCACTATCACCAGTCACTGCTAACACGACTCATTAACAGATACTAGGCCGCTAACGCAATTCCATCAAAAGTTACGCGTGACATCTTTAATAACAATTCCTAATCACATTTTTCGCGTTGATTTCTATTACCGTACTATTTGGCTATAAATTATGTCTTTACACACTCAATGGCAAGTTGGTTCAATTCTAAATGTCTGTTCGTTGTTAGCTCTAGGACAGGGGTTCCCAACGTTTTGGCACTCGCGACCCCTTAGCTAAAAGTTTGAAAGCCATGCGACCCCTTACTTAGGGC
>WURV02222716.1:0-10364 GCA_011762755.2 Epimenia babai | reverse complement strand
GGGGGAGGGGGGGAGGGGGGGGGCGCGATAATTTCTATTGACTCTTTATTTGAAAATCTGTATCACCATGTCTGCTCCGTGCAATGGTCTGCCATTTGGAAGATATTGTGTGTGTAGGTCTCATTCAGATTTGTTCAGGTCATCTCTATTTAAGCAATTAGAGGTTATTTCAGCCGAGGATTATCCAACAAATCTGTATTTTCTCGTTTCGGTATCTTAATGGGTATTTTCAGGCCTATTGTTTTTGACGTCTGCCGGTCTCCTTGTTGTTTTCTTGTTCTAATATCAAGATGGCCTCCTCGAGCTCTTGTTTTGTCTTTTTCTTTTTTTTCGAGTGAGCTTTATTGGGGCTCTGTTGCCTCTTTAGTTTAACGGGTCACTGATTAGTTCCTGCCGCTGTTTCAGGAGAGGAGGGAGCGAGAACAACAAGAACTGGAGACTGCAAAGGAAATAGCAGACGAAGACTTTGACGGCTTCCCTTGAATCATCAACAATCTCTAGAGTATTGAACATTTTTGGTCAAAATTTGTTAATTTTTCACAAACTACATGATAAATACGAATTTCTCTCTCAAATCATTCAGATTTGCAAGTTTCGTAGTCCTCATTTGCATTCTTAAATGTAATCCTCCATTTATAATTCAACTTCTATTGTTTCAAGTTTTTTTTTTATTTTGATGCATTTGTGGGCATGTTCACATAATGGTGGCAAAATGCTACCGCAAAAGTACGTATTAGGCTAATTTTTTCAGAATTACCCGAAAACCACTTTCTCCAAATAACCAAATAGTGCATTAAGGTCTTAATATACACTGTTGGTTTTCTCTGTGGTTTACAATGAATGTTTTTTTGGCAGCTATTCAGTGCACATACAATAGCTAGGACACAAGCATATCACGCGGCAAAGATGATATAACGCATCTATACTCATTCTAGATACGGATCTATTACGGAAATCATGATGGTCTTAATAAGGATCATTGCGGAAAAGTCGACATTGGGCGGTTTCAAGCCCGCGACCTTTCGGTCACAAGTTCAGTGCTCCTGACATTCAACTAATCACGTTGGTGTAACTTCTGTTATCATTATCGACATTTGGCATGTCATAGTGGTTTCTATAAGGCAGGTTAGCCGACTTAACCTAGTTTGGGGGCCAGTCACGCAGTCGTTAGAAGCCCGGCTTTTCATGCGAAAGATTGTAAGTTCTCTGACGTACAAACCTGGAATATTTCCCGTGCTGAGTAAATTTTTCATGCTCGAATACCGAGAAAGATTTGTCATAAAGTGGGTTATTGTAAAATTTCTCTAAGTATGCGGAGGCTCCGTAAGTTAGATTGGCATTTCCTAACTTTAAAACCTCGCCCCTTCCCTTTGTTATCCTTATGGAAAATGGTAATGGTAATTTATATATAAAGCACAGTAATCATAAAAGTATCTCATTTGTGCTGTACAGCAAAAATAAATACTAAAATAGTCGCAGTGAAAACAGCACTTAAGTTACTGTATATAGACACCAGTATACAGATGAGTTTTTCGATTTTAATTAAAAATTGAAAGTGAGTTAGATGCACGCACCGTTAGTGGAAAATTGTTCCATAACCTAGGACCAATGCTAATAAAGCACCTATGATCGGAAGTAACTAATCTAAAATTAAATGCCCTAGCTGTGATGTGACAGTTTGTACGCTATTGCGTCACTACGCGAACAGCAGCATTCTGAATGCGCTGAAGTTTTAAGCCAAATATCAGGACAACCTATAAGAAATGACTGTGCAAAATTAAGGCAGCAATAGTCTGGGTGATGCCTGATACAACAAATATAACTGATACGACGAATATTCAGAAAACATGTTTTAATCACGTTGATAATTTGAGATTGAAATGACGGCCTATTATTGAAAATCACACCCAGATTTTTGACATTACACATTTGACATCTCTTTCACTAATATGCAAAAATAATTCACTACATTCCAATAACGAAATTTGATCAATCAGGATTTCTTGAGTCTTATCATCATTTAAGTTCATAAAGTTGCCCTTCATCTAGTCAGGTATTTCATCAATACACAGGGATATCTTTTCAGCAGCCATACGAGATGAAGCGATGTCATCATTGCATTTTGCATAAATCTGACAGTCATTGGCATATTGGTGGTAACATAATTCATGCCGCTGGCTTATGTCACCAACTGGTCCGATATGAAGAGAAAATAAGAGTGGACCGAGGATGAAGCCTTGACGAACACCACAAGAAATGTCGGTCTCATCAGACAAAGAATCACCAATGGAGATGACTTGAGATCGACCAGATAGATAAGACGCAATCCATTGCAATGGCTGACGGTGATGAAAAGGTGATACGGTATTGGTCGGGCAACGGCTCTTCCCCATGCGCGTGAAAATATGCCAGAAAGCAGAGACGAATTGATGAGCCGAGTGAGAAATGGAAAAAGGACGTCGGAGCATTCGCGCAACAAGAACTGCGGCCATGGATCGCACGAGCCAGACTGGCCAGTTGTTAGGTAGCAGGAGACGGTCATTTGTGACATAGGAAAATTATGAAAATAAAGTGTCGGTGATTTAAAACTCCTTCAACGTCGGAGGATCCACCATCGCTGCCCGAATACGTATAATTTTATCACAGAAATACTGTGAAAAATCATTGGCTAGTACAACTGGCGTCGAGCTAATAGGTAGCATCGGTTTTTGGTTATTGCGCAAAAGGCTGTTGATCACTTTATATTGTAGATTATAGATCTTGTATCCCCATTACACTGATTAAATTTTTCCGTAAAGTATTTGCCCTGGGCAACACGTATTCGTTGTTGGTATTAAGATCGCTTTATAAAAATTGCCTTCCTCGTTTCGGATGACTTGGTTGGTCTCCACTGTCTTTCCACCAAAGAACACCCAGAACGTGACCGTCTGACATCTCCATCAAACCATAGTGTTGCAGGTCTATCTTTGATGGCAGCATTTTGCAAAGGTGCATGTTTCCACTAACTGGGTAAAAGTTGACCTCTCAAATTTTGCTGATTAACGAAAAAGATAGGAGTAGGAGGGCTTACTGTGGTCGCACTTTCACATAGTCAATGCATTATTAGGGTCCATCCTTTTACTGCGTTGAAATCATCTGATAGCAGGTTTAAGTCTAAATACACATATGCTACTCAAAATTTAGGATCACCCATATATAATATAATACACTAAAATATTGACACTACATTGTGAATATAAACGTAATTGATTTCCTTGGTCTTGTTGACGAGTGAAGAGTCCATGTTTCACATGTTGACCACTCAAGGCTATAGTAAGCCAAGCCCATAAACGAGTACCAACATTTTACTGCACATTAGTTCAGTTTGTAAATTTGACTTGGACTGGTCACACTGGATTTCTAACATTAGAAGTAGTGTTCTAGTCGTTGTTAGGTGTACCTCTATCTACCGAAATGCCTCCAAGACAAAATCGTCGCCATTTAACGTCAGAAGATCCTAATAGAGGTATAGGCATGATTGAGGCTGGCATGTCCCAGCGACATGTGGCTCCAGAGTTGGGTGTGTCACAAAGTGACACATTCCGTGCTTGGAATCGGTGTCACGCTACTGGTACAGCCAACAGATGACATGGTACAGGACGCCACAGAGTTATTACCCGTGCACAGGACCATTACATCACCCTCTCCGCTGTAAGACACCGCACATCCACAGCTACAGCCTTGCAGAAAAACCCGAGAGATGCATCAGGAGTTCGTGTTCGTATATAGATATATATGGATGGTCCCTATGAAGTTGTATTTTTTCGCCCCAAACTAAATGAAATTTACAACTGAATACCACTGCAAATTCTGAAGTCGGCTTTTGACATGTTGATTCGACCCGCAATTTTCATAAGTTTTCGAAATGCAGTCAACGGCTTGGAACGATCCACATGCCACATGGTAGATTTAGTGAACGCACATACAGAGAGGTGTTCCCTCTTGCATCTCTCCCACTAGACACAGGAAACCTAGCCTGGTTCTCCCCTGCATCTACAGGATTACTAAAGTTTACATGGTGCTTGTAGCTAGGTAATTTATTGCTGTTGATTTCCTCCTGCAATACGGACACATCGAGCCACACGTGTACCGGAGAGCACATGTGGTTGATCGGAAAGTGCGAACGGAAAGTAAGCTTCAGAGGTAAAACTCGTTTTGAGTAAGCTTACGTACATTGTCGTTAGCATTTAAACTTATATTAGTTGTGTATTAGATGGTTCATCGATAATTTGGCGTCGCTCATTTTCGTCCTGTTAGCCTACCTCATGAGAAAATTGCAAGGAAAGTGTGCGAGCTAGTCGGATGAGATTAGACAAATTTATTTGGTGTGGGCTTTTAATACTGATAATAATTTTGAATTGTAGTATTATAAATACTAACATCGCAATGTACCGAAACTATAATTATCGAACCAATACCGCTGACGGACGAGACCTAGTACCGTATAAAACATGACTAAAAACCTGTAGAAACTTGGATAGCGTTGAACTTTCAAAAACGCAACGTGCTTACCTTACGTAATAAATGAATTTTCAGGAAATTCTTATAATCAGACGGTGGTCTATCACCACAAAAATATAATCTTGTGATTTTTGGCTCATTTTCAACCGTCCCAGATGCAAATTTGTTCAAACCATTTTTATAGGCATCGCTCACGGACAAATGCTAAGAACATAATCTCTTGGTGTAAGTCCTTGCAATAAGAGCAGGAATTATACGTTGCTTCAATGGCCGCAGCACCGAAATGTTGGATGAAAATAAAGGATTTCTGTACTTCGGGTGATGTTTTTAAAAGATTTTTGCAATATTGTATAATCTCATTAATGAATTTTTCTGAGTACTTTAAGAATCGGGAATTGGCTCAGTGGATATTATTATGATAATAATTATTAAGGTGGTAGCTGGAAATAGACGAGAAGCCGAACATGGAAGACTTGGCTCCTTGATACTTTGACTTTCGTATATATAAAAATTGTAACCTTTTACAGTCACAAATCATAAACCTCAAGTTGCAGTTGATAAATTGACCTGAAATTCATAAAGTATCTTAGCACTTGCTTAGGAAACATGCAAGACAATTTTTGAGAGCAATGGAATGCATTCATAAACAAACTATCTCATATTATGTAATGTGCTTTATATGGTTTTGAAAGAAGAATATTTAATATTGACCAATGCTCTTTCACATATAACTGATTTGAACGAGTTTTGAAAAGTGTTAGTAGGTCTACTGCTCCCCTTGCCTTTAGTCGTCGTTGATAAGAATGAAACGTCTTAGTATGAAAATGCTCTGACTATCGTGGATTTGAGGGATAATAGCTACACACGATGTTACCCAGGGACAAACTGTTTAAATTAAGGATTGTTTTCTGGGGGGGGGGGGTCAAGTGACATTGGTTGTCAATCGCACTACTGTATAGGTCGGGGGTTATAGAGCAAGATTGGCGATTCCCAGCGTCACGCATCCTCGCTTCTGTGACCCACGTGCGCTATACGCCCAATGGGAGAGAAGGGTCTGAGGTGACGTGCCACCCTCTCGCCTTTTATGGATATTTTCCGGGTCATCCCAACAGCTAAGCTCAGGGGTCGGGCAATGACTGACTTTCGACGACACCCACAGGAAAACTTTTACAAAGAACCGAAACCAAATCTAATGGTGAGTGTCTCTTAGTAGTATTAGTTTTACTATGGGATTATAAAATTGTCATGTTTTCTGGAATCTTTAAAGATCAAAATTTATGCGATCGAAAAAAAGTCAGGACCCTGAAAGTTTTCATTTTGCGTCTGTTTATTTAAAATCCAAGTTCAGCAATAGTGAGATTCTGACACTTGTTATAATCCTCGAAGGGAATCGAATCTTGAGTCTTTGTAAATGACATTAGTATTTAGGTGAAATCTCAACATGAGTGATGGTAGGCCTATAAATATTTAGACATGGGTTGCTGTGTTTAGTTTACCATGTCGTTTAATAGGAAGAGTAAAGCCAAAGGTACAGTAACACATTTAAGATAGTGATTGACACAAGCCTCCATATTCTATATGATATAGGGGTAAACTTCATCAGATTACACGTGACAAAGTATACTTGTATACGAAAGCTTGCATTGATTCTTACTTTAATTCATTAACTCATTAAATTTAAGTTTAGCCCTTACAGCAACGTTCAGTATGTACATGCGAAGTTACGGTACTTGTGTTGGTCAAAAAAATAAACTGCATTTATATACTGGCTATAATCCTTACGAACGAATTTTTACATTATTTGCAATATAAGTCATACAGAGTAACCTTATTGAAGCCTATAAATTTTCAGAGTGGCTGTGTTAGCCTTTCAAAATATGAGAGTAAAGCTATTAGACTAAAATGAGATGAGTATGAACACAAAATTTTGCGTACAAGTATACTGCGTCAGGTAGAATTAGTCCATAGTCAAGGCACACTAATACTGCATGGTCTCTATCCAGAATGGGTTAAAGAAAACCTTTTAATATCCATGTATATATTCATTATATTGTATAAATGTACATACCGAGAAGTTACAAAAATCTGCGTTTGTAGTTTAATCTACTAAAAGGTAATGGTTGCAAAAATATGGGGTTACTTTACCAACTGAGCACCAGACCAGTTATCTGGAGGTCGTGGGTTTGAGTCCCATCAGAGGTACAGGTTTTTTCTGTGCATTTCTTTCTAGCTATTAAGAAAACCATATTGGCTACCCCCATTAACAGTATGTTAATATAGAAAACACCGCTAAAATCAGCCAATCAATTTATACTCCATCATGCTTGTTACAGATATCAGTGCATATCGGTGGCATGATATACGGACTTTAAATGTCAGTGGTTCTTAAAAACGGTGTCAAATACCTAAATTCGCTGGAGAAAGCTTGCCCCTGGAACTCAGTTGGAAGAGCACCATACCGGTTATATGGAGGTTGTGGGTTCGAGTCCCAGGTTTTTATATAGGTTTTTTCCGTGCATTTCTTTCCAGCTATACAGAGAACCATATTGGCTACCTCCATTAACAGCATATTAGTTATATTAGTTATAGTAGATCACCGCTAGCATATCTTAGGTTTGTATAGGGTTTGTTTACTGTATAACTTGTATCTAGGCATAATAATATATACAGCGGTAATTTATATACATGTATGAAGGCACATGATCTAATGGTATAATAATAATATGGATGACTTTTTACTGTTTGTTTTATATATGTACACCATATGGGATGCAATTAATAAATTACAAGATTGAAGGCTAGATAATAAATAAATGACCCTTTTCTAGGTATTACCTGTCAAAGTAAACTATGTAGTGTAAACAATATGTGAAGAATGTAAACATTTGCATGTGTTCGCTGTTATCCCACCCGTCCAACATAATAATAATAAAGAATTAAAGTTTTGCAAACATAAGGGTTGTAATTTTTAAAAATATTTTGCTGTTTTACTTAAAATAAATCTTGAATTATTCAGAATTATTTATAGAAATATAATCGAATCTATTTCAATGTAATATGAATAGTTTCCCTATATTCCTCATGTATAAGATATTTTACTGCTTGCACTATACCACCACCGTAGAGCTTTACCCACACTGGCTACCCCTGTGCACCAGGAAAGTGGAGGCATTTATTTATAACCAGTACAGACAGGTAGGGTGTGTTTAGTAACCCTGCCACATACCTACAGTGTTTGTGTGGGAAAGGGTACTGGTGAATATTATGTGCACGCAGGTAGACACGGTCTGTTAGAGTAATAGCTTGGCTAAATAGCTCTGCGTAAGTTCGTCATATTGCTTGCTTTAGTTATTATAGTTGGATATTCGTGTCGTTATTGCTAGGTATATTGTATATTTGAATTTCACGCTAATTGGGTTAAAATAGCATTGCATGTGTGAACGCATCTCTGTCGATGTACAGTTAAATAGACCGTATTTCAGACGTACAATCTATTCCGAGTACTTTAAGGATAAGCTATTCAAATCTGATTTAATAAATGTTTTCAGTTTTTTTAGGCAGAGTTATGTTCTCTTGTAAATTGGTAGAAGTATAGTGGATGGGTTCCGCTGTTCTCGTGTCTGAAATGTGAGCAGTTTGGTGGAGCTAAGTTGTTTGAGCTGTCGTGTGTGCTATGTTGGGTTCAGCATGAACATGCTCTATTCTGATGTCTGTGCAATGGGGACAGTTTGGTGGGGTCAATTTGTGGAGGTTTACAGGATGCTGGAGGATGGTTCTTTCTGATAAGAGGTGCCTTTTAATGTTTATAGAGTCAGCTTGTGACGGACAATGTGGGTCTAGTGAGCGATGCTCTGTCCTAGTGATAAATGCTTTGTTCCAGTTGAGGATGTTGTGTTCTAGTAAGAGATGCTTCGTTCTACTTGAGAACGCTCTGTTCTAGTAAGAGATCCTTTGCTCTAGTTGAGGATATTCTGTCCCAGTAAGAGATGCTTCTTTAACTTGAGGATGCTCTGTTCTAGTAAGAGATCCTTTGTTCTAGTTGAGGTTATTCTGTTCTAGTGAGAGAAGCTTCGCTCTACTTGAGGATGCTTTGTTCTAGTAAAAGATGCTTTTCTAGTTGAAGATGCTCTGTTCTAGTAGAAGATGCTTCATTATAGTTGAGGACAGTCTGTTTTAGTAAAAGATGCTTCGTTATTGTTGAGGATACTATGTTCTAGTAAGAGATGCGTTATTCAAGTTGAGGGTGCTCTGTTCTAGAGGGCTTTTTTTCTAGAAGCAGATTCAGTGCAAAAGGCCTGTTTTTATGGAAGTTGTTACAATCATGATATATACGTTACCCAGCATGTTTATTTTTTAAACTAATATATATAATAGGCTTATTAGGTAAACCCTTAGGCTGCATAAATATGAGTTTTAAAATTAGATGGATAATATAATTGTATCAGTGATGAGCCGTGTAATTCTATCCCTGAGCCCTGCCCTTGGTTCATTTGTTTAACCCAGTTGTATGCCTATGGAGAGACAGCATTGTTTGAGTGTGGAATGGCAAGTGGTAGGGGTCAAAGTATGTGCAATGAAATGGATATGTCGGGTGCGTCATTTACTAGTGTGGTTATAGCGACTGTACTGTAGTCACATTGCTGTGGCGTGCATCAAGGGGTGAGTCTAATGCCATTGTTCTTATTATCATGGGTTGGAAGGATGATTATTGTGATTTATATGACAATATTTCTGTCACATTATTTTATCGTCATTGTGCCGTTGCTTCCGGGTAGTTTACATCATCATTCGTTGAGTTTGACTAATTTCAATTGTTCATCCACGTCAAGTGGGTTGTGGGTGAAATACTGTTTATAGATATCATGATGTAAGTTTCGTGATCATGTAAAAGTAGATCTAAATAAATCGACACCCGGAAATATGTTTATGAAGTGAGAAAGACATATTTGAAGTTTAAACGTCTTCTTTATATGTGCTTTTTTCAGCATTTAGTAACTACTCTGTTTTTTTCACTAGGCTATTCTTCCGCACTCCGTAGATCTATGTGAGGCTAATTTGTCTGTCATATTAACGATGTAGGCTATTTTTGTATAAGACCAATAACAGCCTAGACCTTGGCAATCTGCCCCTCCTAACTGCCCAACTAACTAGTTAAATCAAATTGGCATTTTTGTGTTTGATGAAATTAAATTAAAGTTTGTTTTTTCTTCGCTTCAGGAGTCTGAAGGGCTCGAGATCAATAAATAAAATTAAAACCAACGTCAATTCCGAAACGGGCGAGACTTTTTGGATCGCAAGTCAGGTCAGTGACGCAGTCAGTATGAACACTGTGCTGAGCAATTTTGAAAATTTTGGAGACGGGCAATTTTTTCTCAGCCACAAAATGCCTCTGCTTTTCCAAATTCATTCTTCTATATTTATATGGTAACAGTAGGCTGGGATTAACCACTTGTCTAGGCCATCGAGTTTTTGATTATAAATAATCTCTTTCTAGTGATGGTTATTTTTTGCTTGGTTATTATGATAGCACTGAAGATGGTTAGATACAGGTGTGGTAGTTGAGAAACTCCCGCAGTGTGAACCACCAAGTGGTAGCACAAACCACCGAGTCATAGCATGAACCACCGACTCGTAGCGCAAACCACCGAGCCATAGCCCGAACTACCTAGTCATAGCGTGAACCACCGAGCCACAGTATGACAGTATGACAATGTGACAGTATGACAATGTGACAGTATGACAATGTGACAGTATGACAATGTGACAGTATGACAATGCGACAGTATGACAATGCGACAGTATGACAATGTGACAGTATGACAATGTGACAGTATGACAATGTGATAGTATGACAATGTGACAGT
>WURV02222715.1:0-25088 GCA_011762755.2 Epimenia babai | reverse complement strand
AAACGTGGACATAGATGGTAATATTCTCGAATAACATTAAATTTTATATTACGCGCCATATCTATTAAACACTGCGGTTCTGAAGAAAGAAGTCGTCCCCTTACATCCTCTTGTTGGTCCTTAAGTCAATAAACGACAACCTCTGTTACTTTCGCGAAAAAAAAAACCCCGAAATTTGTTGCATATTTTCTCTTGCTCATAATCTACCTTAGTCAACATGTACGTGACGTACATTGCTATATATTGCTATTAATAGAATGACCCTGCTAATAAAATTTCTAAACGTTCCCACAAATGCCTATCTTTTATTAAAGTATTTCAATTAAAATCAAAGTGCATGAAATACGCTTATGATATTACGAAAATTAACGAATGCTTTTTAATAAACCATTGCAGTGCGTATAGTCACTGAGACTATAAAAACCGTTCTTTTGGACAATTACTTTGTAATTGCAGCAGAGAAAAGTCTTCAATCAACATCACAACAGGCAGTTGACGGAATCAGCGTCATTGTGCGAGAATTGGCATCGTCTCACGTGAGGTGGAGATCATCCAAGCATTCCGCATTGTTCGCGTAGTTACACAAATGGCCTAAATAATTTGAAAAATACTTGAACGTCAGAAAATGATAACCGCGCGCGCACGAGAGAGATTAGAAAGGACTTCGAGTTGGGGACATTCGATGGATTATTTCACGAGTTAGACGACGCAATGTCAAACTTACACAGACATCGCCGTTCTCTCACGGGAAACATGCCACTTACTACAGGAGACCCAATTTTGGCGCTGTAATTTTTCGCCAATTTTGCAGAAATGTGAAGTTACAATTTGTCGCTCGGTTGAGTGACACATTTCATATAAACCCCGATATTGGCCTTTATGCAGTCGCCGCCGGCATGAGAGGAAATAAATTACGATGGCCGACGGGTGTGCGATGGGTGGGTAATTCGGGTATTGTTTTCTTACAATCAATCTGCCGACGCAGTGCCAAGTGGGACTATGGCTCTAATCTTTGTATAGAGACTCGCTGTCTCTTCACACGGCTAATTCAAAACCATATTTCCGTATGTCAAAGTATGTCTGGATTTGTAAAATGACAACTCGGATTGCTAATGATAATCATATTGATGGTAATGATTTATTATGAGTATGATTACCATGACAACGAAACAACGAAGGCGACGACGACGACGACGACGACGATGATGATGATGATGATGACGACGACGACGACGATGATGATGATGACGACGACGACGACGATGATGATGATGATGACGACGACGATGATGATAATGATGACGACGACGACGACGACGATGATGATGATGATGATGACGACGACGACGACGATGATGATGATGATGACGACGACGACGATGATGATGACGACGACGACGACGATGATGATGATGATGACGACGACGACGATGATGATGATAACGACGATGATGACAAAGATGATGATGATGACGATGAACATATTTGGTTTTTCTTGGAAAATCTTATGCAACTTCTATTTTTCAATGGTACACTCATCATTATAATTTCGTTATTAAGATAACCCCACCTCACCTCTTTCGTATATAATATGAATGTAGGTGTAGGGGTACCCAAAAATAGGCAGTCAAAAATGCTGTACTTTGTGAGATGCACCGCGTGGTTGCCCAGCCTTTGGGCTGCAGGAAGTTGCGCAAGCAATGTCGAACTGAACAGCCCAAACTAAAAGGCTGTCAACATTTCATGATGAGATTTATTCCGTAACGGACAATCTAATTAGGAGCATTTCCTGCAATTGTACTTAGCTTAACTGGAAAGATTCCCATCTGGGTGTGATTAATTATATTGTCCCGACAGCGAAAGCCCGCTTTCCGTTAACGAAAAAAAAAAATAAAACTGCGCCGACGACGCCAGCCGAGGCTTCATCCGAGAATTCCGCTTGGACGGCTGGGCGTTTATCACGTCGTAAAATAGTTACGCAATGGCAGCGGGATCGTTAAACCGAGTTATCGGCACTTCTTACAATGTTCCGGACATGCACTCATTCTATATTATTACGTAAGAAGGGCATTCAATTTCAAATAATATCGAAAATAATTGTCTGAAAGGACACCTTCATAAAACAGACGCATATAAATATATTCAGCAACTCAACATATTTCTGTAATAAATACAGTCTGCTGTGCGCTATTTCTAAAACATATAATCGATATATTGTAAAAAATGAGATCTACCATAGTTTCGCAGTAATATATAATCGTAAAAAGGTCTGTAGGAATATTATTATAAATCTAAATTGTATATTATACTTTCGGGAGTGGAAATATGCGACAGTGTACGGACAAATGATAGTTTTAAAGTTGGTTTTCAGTTAAAAATTGTCACACGAATTACCATAAAATACACACGTCTAATGTTATTATTGTTTTCCATATTTTGGATTTTACAAACTCCTGACGTTCGGTTGTTATATTGGTTTTTAAATCGTCCTATCTGGTCGTTGTCATATCCTGATATATTAAGCGATGGTTGTGTATTCCTGCGTGGAGTCCAATTCGGTCTGTTTACAATCTCACAGTTCCACGAATTCATAAACGCTTATTGGTTTTTCGACACGCCAAACGCTCTCAGCCCGACGGTCCGGGGTCTGTGCGCAGGAATCATACACATCGTCACCTTCACAACACAAATGCTTATTTTTTTAAAAAGACAAAAAGACAAATAGCGCTTTCTGTACGGTATATAACGTGAAAAAAATTTTACGTGAATTTTTTTTTTCAAATATTCAGTGTAAACTGTAACTTTTACGTGTGTGTGCATGGCAAACATTAAAGTGACACTATATTAGTTTATAACACATATCCAATATGAGCGTTGGATTGGGCGGAAAAGGCTGAATCAATGAGATGCTACGATCGCTCTGAATCCCGCTGGCGGATCCTGAGAGCGTAAACCGTTAGACATCTTTCTGTCGACCGAGCGCCTCTACGCAATTCAAGCGCCTTATCTTTAACTGATTCTTGACCACGGCAGGAAACAATTTTGTGTTGGGTAACTGACTGATTGTCGTATTTGTCGTATTTTTAAAGAAAATTTCACAACTCGGACAAATAGGACATTTATATATCACACTCGTATATTTTTGTATATAGCCAAGTCTGTTTTATATCTTTTGATGTACATTTTGTGTGTTTTGATATTTATATATTGTTATATGTATATAGATGATTGTGTTGGGACTTGTGGGCGATAGCCCTAGTCTTTACTTTCAATAAATTTAAATTGAAATAAATTGAAAGCTAACAGAAATATAACTAGCGCATCCCCACTATCGTTTTGCTACCGAGTGTGTATTGGTTTGAGGCGCCGCGACCCAGAGGTTGCGAGTTCTAACCCACACATACCAGACATTTTTCCCGCACCTTTTACCATAAGACATGCGGAAGATATTCGTGCTAATTCGTATAGTGAATTTTTATTGAAGGTGGCTATTGTAAACTTTGTGTATAGTGTGACAAGCAATATCGTATATGCGACTGAAATCCTTTGCCATTAGTAAAGTAACACTAAAACCTTCCCGTGTCTTTTTGGTCTCAGCATTGTCATTCGCAAGAAATATCCTCTATAATGTATTAGTATCGATTAAAACGATACGGTGTGTTACATTTGTACAATCCCATCATAATAAGAGATGTAACACGATTGTATGTATACGGTGTATTTCGTCCCGTTTTTTTTCCAACGAGAATAGATTCTGGTCGCAGTACGCGGGCTGAAATAACGATAATGATTGTTAGCCGCGACGAAGACCGGAAAATGCCGCGGAGAAAGCGTTTCGTAACACACGAGTGGTTTCCCATAATTGTTGCTCTACGGACGGGATGTGAAAAAACACATTTCGCGGGAAACAGTCCATAATTAAGGGCAAAGTAAATGGGTTTTTCAGCAAAAAAAATGTAATCGACCTTCTAATATTATCGACGGCGTAATAAATGGTTTGAACGTGTAAACAACTTAATGTCACATTGCAGACGATGTCTTGTAGATATCGTGCTATAATCTCGTGATATTAATAACAGCGTTGTATACATAAAATTAATTCTTGTCCTCGAGATAGAGTGACTCATTGTAATCTATAATATTACCATTACGATTACCATATACTGGTATATAATTTTTAAATTTTAAATCGACGTTAGTTAATATTGTCCCTTTCTCCTGCATATACATGATATTATACAAAGGTTATACAAAAATATATAATTAAGTCCGAATTTGGTATCCCACTGGGAAATCGTCTGTGTTTGGAGAAACGCTGTATTATTTCTTCCCGATATGTAGATTATTGTAGTATGAAATGTAATATTAAGTTGAAGCGATTGGAGTCCCCCAACCCTATTGCCGGGCCCTATTAGTTCAAATCGAATTATATAGTATAAGTAATATACACAGGAAGTGAATTGAGCTGATTCGTACCCAAGTTAAGTCGCGCCAAACTTGTGTAGTCTCGCAATCAGGATATCTGTGCTACGCTCTGCGCTAACAATATGTTTAAAGTCCAGGCAAAGTCCAGTTACTATCTAGATCTTCGGTTCACAAAGTTATGGATTGAAAAAAGGACAACATCGGCTATGTGTGGCAAGAGTGTAGGCGTTCCAAGACCGATAGGGGGAGCTCGTTACTGTACCTATGCAAGATATCAAAATCACATATCCTTACCCAATACCAATGCAACCTACCAAAATCACACATCCGTGCCAACCCATGCAAGATACCAAAATCGCTGTATCCGTACCCAAGCAGGATACCAAAACCAAGCGCCGTGCGCATGCAAGATACCCAAATCACGCATCCGTGCCTACGACCAAGACTGAAATCACCCAAAATTTCACGCAGAGTATACTCTTTATGATTCTTCGTGAATCAAAAACCGGTAATAAAAGACGTTTCGAACTCAGCTTACTAACAGCCACACGTAACGGATGGCGGTTGATTGTGAATTTCTCATTTTGACGGACTGGAATAATCCAATGTTTTATAGAGCAGAAGTCATTACAGCGTTACTTTCAGGTTTCGTATTCTGCGATAATAATGTCGAACAGAACAAGACACGTCTCTTGAGTCATAGCTATAACCCTAAGTTATTACCTAACACTCGCATAATAAAGGTGGAACATATCGTTAATGAGTCACGAAGCCGTGTTTTGAAGGTGATACCTTACTAATGACATATGATTATGTCTCGACGGTCCGCGCTCTCGATGTCGGTTGTTATGCGGCTGCGGCGACTGGAACAAATACCGCTCGCTTGTATGTTGCCCGCTATGCACGCTATCTTGTTTCTCGCCTAACGTGTAGATTCATTATGGTGCACATCTTGCTTAATGACTAATTTGTGATATCGCCGCCTCCAGTAGCTGGGCGAAATTGTATTACATTAGTCAAAATGCGTAATTAGTCAACGCACCAGCGCACCGTCACGCCAGACCGAGCGCGGAACGCAGACGCGAGAGCTGTCTTCATCCGCACATACCTCGCAATTGCGTTCAGGTTTAAACGACGGATATTTTTATACGTAGATACATTCAACAAAAGTATCATCTTCGCCATAGCGTTTTAGTGTCTTCCCGGTGGTTAAAATGTGGACCGATGTATTTGTTCGTTCATTTGAAAAATATAAGACATGCTGTTATAAGCTTAAACAACGAGGTAGTGGTCAGATCGATATGAAATGCAATAATGACCTCGACACAGGGGACAGACACCAGTAGCATGGCTGTACACAAAAATATAAACATTCACATTTCGCATCAACAAACAAGTACAGTAGATCCCCGATGAACCACCATTAGTTCTCTCACCATCCCCTTCTCTTGTCACAAAATTCGTAAAGTCCACATTTCCTCATTATTTATTCATGTCATCATCTACCAATCATGGCGTGAGAACGGAGGGGGTAATTAGGGTAAAATGTTATATAAAAATTCCAACAATCATCGCAATATATTAGTAGGTTTTCATTACACAAGCCGGGTATTGCTTTTATATCGTTTAATACAGAGTGTGAAATTTTATTTCGAAGCCCAAAAATCGCGCTCAACTTATATACCGAGTCATACAATACTTATAGGGAACAATGATCCATTAAACAAGGGTCAGAAGTATCCGGAATTGTGTTATAAGTCTTTTTATATTCACCAGATATCCTTCTAATTTTAAACATTCAATTATTGAGGCGTCATGATGCCATGCACAAAATTTCATCATTATAATGATTCAATTTCGTTAATTTTTCAGAATTTAAGATAGCCGCCAAGCTAGAAGAGTGCTCAGACCTGGAAAAGAGGGCAGTTATAAGATTTCTCCAAGTCCAAGCTGAAGGTTTCTCGTCTCAAGACAAGTGAAATATACTCTAGAATGAAGGCACAATATGGTTGTAACTATCTGTCAAAGTCATCTTGCTATGAATGGGCGAAAGCATTCAAAGATAGCAGAAATGAGGTAAATGATGAAGAACACAGTGGACATTTCAAGTTCCGACACCATAAAGACCAATAAAGAAATGATCTTGGTTGATAGAAGGGTGAGATATGATGACATAGTGGAGAGGTTGGGGGTCTTCCATGGTACTGTGCACAGAATTGTGCATGAAACCTTGGGATTCAAGAACGTGAGTGCTCGTCGAGTCCCAAAGATGCCTACCGATATCCACAAAGAACAGCGTCTGAAGGCTAAAATGGATGGTCTTAGCAGTTTCATAAGGGAGAGGGACAACTTCCTGAACAGAATTGTCACAACTGATGAAACCCGGGTGTTCCATTTAAAACTGGAATCGAAAAGGTAATCACTCGCATGGAAGCCTGTGACATCACCAGTGAAAAAGTTCCAGGCCTAAAGAGCAACGCGCAAAGTCATGCTGACAATGTTCTGGGATATGCAAGGGCCAATAACCCTGGATTTCAAGAGTCAGGGTACCACAGTCAACTCTAAACATTTCTGTGAGCTGTTAGACAAGGTGAAAGGAGACATTGGGAACAAAAGAATAGGGCTCCAGACAAAAAGTGTGATTTTTCACAAGGACAATGCGCGACCTCATACGGCGAAGAGAACGTTGACAAAAATTTATCAATTTGGCTGGTCACTGCTCAGACACCATCCACTTTCATCTGTTTGGACCTCTCGAAAACAACGGGGAAGCACTTCACTAGTGACGACGAGGTCATTGAAGCTGTGAGCGAATGGCTTCTGACACAGCCCGGGGGTTTCTATGTCAAAAGAATCAACTACTTTGCACCTAGATGCGGAAAATGCATTGGAAAGAATGGTGATTATGTGGAAAAATAGAGAAGTAAGCCACTATCCCAATTCAATAAAAGTTATGACACAATTCCTGATACCTATTGACTGAACGTCGTATAATGGCTTTTACACTATTCCGAGATAAAAAGCCGTCATCGACCTTACAATATTGCTAAAAAAAAACAAAAAAAAACACTATATCACGTAAAAATCCTTATCCGATTGTAGAAAGTTATCTCCTCATTCCCTATATGTGTTCGAAAGTGTCGCGGCTACATTCATTTACTGTATCTATAATAACTATTATTATTCTCGTCTACAGTTATTAAATAATAGATTAGATTGGATTGAATTGAATTTATAATCCCCAAGGTTTTCTACGCTCGTCGTCAAGGATGGATGTGGCTGCATTATTTAACGTTACTCAATTTGCAGCATTTACGAGGCTATTAAAAGACTACATTCGCTCTTAAATTACATCTGCGGTAAGTGCTCTCAAACTTATGTTACCTACGCTACCGATGCAGAAACAATAGTTTTATAGCTCGGCTAATACACATGCAATTTGTTCGATATTATTTCTACTAAAGCCACCGATTGCGGGGAATACTAATGAATAGATATAAGTATAATACTCAATGACTAACTAAAGTATCGACTTACACCAATTTTCATGGGTATATTAATGCATTAGATTCGATTTATACACGAACCAAAGACTTGGTAGGAATGGCAGGTGAAAAAATATCTTGGTTAGGAGTTGTAAACTATTAATATGCACTAATAATTGTCAAAATTAACTGGGCTACCAAACGTTGATGAAAACAGACGATACAGCACACGATAATGGAAAGGAAACTCGAGTGTTTACATAAGAAAATGTAGCATGTAATCGATTTACAGACGAGTTTTTGTAAGTAATCAGTACGAAATGAAGCTTTGTCAGTGCAGAGTGACTATAGGTCACGAAGATAGATACATCGTTTCCTTCCCCTGGCAAGCATCAAATCCCCATAAGTCACAAATTTTATTAACATATATACCATTAAGTATAAAAACCTAATGATAAAAGGAATGAAAAAATGTAAATATTCACATTAAGTACAGTATACCCGACTCTGTGGTCTTCCAAAGTTTAGCTATGATCTTATTGGACCCTGGTTTCATTTTTATAGTTCCGGTAGAGCCGGGTGGACCCCAATTTGGTATCGTTAAGTAATAGTTTGTGAAAAAATATTGACAGACTGATTTAAGAAAATATATGCTTAGGAGCTGCATATTAGTCTAGACATTAAGATCATCGTCGAGACTCTAAGTCCGAAGTTTTCATCGGCGGCGAAATGAATGAAGAGACCGAGCATCGACAGGAAATGATAAAGAGAAGATTTTTCAGAGTGGAGAGCAGAGGTCCTAGAATGCTCACTTGGGGTGCAACAAATTGGAGCTAAACCAAAGAAGATGTGGTTGTTTATTCTGACACTAAAAGTCTTGTCGCAAAAAAATATCGAGTCAAAGACGGAGAACGAAGAAGCTGGTGATGTGATACTGACTCTGCAGTATATTGGATCACATGACATGCTCAACAGTATCAAAAACGGCAGAGAAGTCCGAGAGTACGAACATAGTGACTTTGATAAAAAACCATCGTCTGAAGAATGACATTTCATTGAGGATACATGTGATGTGTGTGATGAATGTGATACATGTGATGAATGTGATACCTGTGATAAATGTGATGAATGCGACTTACGATGTGTACCCTCTGCTACTGTGGATAGGTATTAGGGCGAAAAAAAGGAGTGTCTATGTGTCTCTCGAGATGGCGCGTGTCGCTGTCTAAGAAGAGAAAACCCGTTAGTGATGGAGAAACGGCCTGCAAAAATATTCCATGCTAGCGTCGTGTTTATAGGACCATCGAGTGAATTATCTATTACATTTCATCGCAGTGATAGGCTATTACCACATTAATCTTACATAAAATATTTTAAACTAAATAAAATTCTCAAACATCCATTAATTTCGGGTTTTTTGACGATATCATTGGTACAGCATGTAGAGATAAAGCATTTCGAGACTATTATAATAATGTAACTCTGCTTGTCCGTTTATAAATGGATCATAGATCACAATGATAGATCGAGCTAGACGTAATCGAGTCGGTGCTTTGAAGTAATTGTGTATTCCTGGAAATCAGTAAGCGACATTCGGCGATCGTATCTTGGTCAATCTTTTCGAAGATCAGAGGTCTAGACCAAATAACTCTACGCGGAGAATCATCAATTGAGATAAAAGCACTCTTCGCTGTAGTTTCATAAAGGCCGATAAATATTACCGTTGCTTGTGTCAGGAGGCGAATAGTATAATAGTATAAGTTTTGAGGAATATATCTAGAGAACTAAAGTGTTATAACCGTCGAAAATCTATAAGTAAATACCAAGTTTCTAACTACTGTATATAAGTCGGTATTTTCCAAAGCCCGTTTTAGTGTGAGCGTAGTAGTAGCATTTCACGAGTATGATTTTAATCGTATGTTTTATGTGGAAAATATATATATTAGGAATTGGTGAGTAAAAGATTTATAAACAAATAAGTAATGATTTGCGATGAGATCTTCACTTTATGTTGTTACGTCAATCATCAAAGGCTCGGCTCGTCGCCTCATAATCGATCGATCGATAGCATCGGCGTACCACAACGGCCTCCATGTCTGGCGAGCATCTCGCGATTGATTCTTGCATTATTGATGCAGGCTTTATCTTTCACGCGTCGCCGGGCACAGTTACAAGTTCTAATCTCTATCGGTTAAATTAATGCCATCGTCAGAACCCAGCATTATCAGTATGATCGTCGATGTCGCCTTTGTCAAAAAGACGACGACGATAAAACGAACAACAATGACGATGACGGTTTTTGACACTGACTTCGTTAAATACATGACGAGAAACACAGAAAAAAAACTCTGTCTCCATTAGAATAGTAGATTCAGGGATTTTTGTACATTACTCTGCTACGGCTACCTATTATTCATACATCAATTACAGTCACATCGTGGTAGAGGTTATAAGCATACGTCATTCATGTAATTTGACTTTGCCTGGAGTGAAGAGCTTTGGCTGTAGGCTGCTTATGAATACGGTAGTGGCTATCTGTCGACGGAGTCGCTCAAGAGTTGATGAGCGCATTACGTTGATATCCGGACAGAGCGATACCGCGGACAGAAAGCACTTCAGAAAACCCAATTACGGCGAGTGGGATTCGACGATTTCTACTGGAAAGACACGAATGAGGTAAAAGTAAAGCATATTCATGGACCGCGAGAAGCATCCGGAGTTATAAACAGAGAAGTTATACAGAAAAGAAAGCATAAGAGCAGCCTTTAAGAAGGAGACACCCAAATCACTGAAAACGAGGTCAAGAAGGCAAGTGGAAAACTTGGGAAAAAGATCACCCGAGATCGACGAGATATCCGAAGAAGAAATACGGATCAGTGGCAAAATATAAACCAGGCTAACAATGCCGATCGTACGACGCTAATGCCAAAGAGCGAAAATGACATAGAGAAAATAAAAACTAGAGGGAAGTGAACAAGTGAATGGGGTACAAGTGAATATCAAGAATCCAAAAGTGATGGCAACACAGAACATCGATGTATTCAAATTGAGTAATGATTTGATTAAAGTGGTGAATATTTTATATTTGAAAGGTTTAAAAATTAACCACTGGTGGAAATACTATCAGGTTGTGCCAGTTATGTCTGTCTCACGCACTCCCTGGTGACTCCGTGTAACTCATGCCTGACCATACTTTGATATCAGTCAACCATATCCGCATCGAGCGGCATCATTTTCTCCGTCTTCTACCATTCCTTACATCAATTTCTTCTGTAACCTCGCTTCTCTTACCACATGGCCAAAACATTTCAATTTTTTTTACTCTATGGAATTTACCAATTCTCCTTCTTCTGCTTTTGCAGTCATTATAACTGATAAATGAAATTAGCGGATTTTTGGGTAAGACTTAAAAATAATGCACTATTACAATTCGTCTAAAAACTGATTATCGTCAATTGATAGCCTAGTTAATACGTCAGCAAATATATCGTATATAAATAAGTCAATTCGATGTACAAATTTCTTCGTGGGTACAAAATCACGAATAACGGAATGAACACCCTGTAAGATCAGTAGGGTTACGCAGAACCTATCATATTACTGGTTCGATACAAAAATCTGGGAATACTTGACAATGACAGAGTAGGTAACTTCATTTATATTCTAGAAAAGTATAAATTTTCATCATCCCTGAAATCGTGGTCCTAAGCCGTCAGCACGACGCTGCAGCGACGCTCCCTAACCCTTCGACTAACACGCGCGATTTTTATTTCCGAGGGTTATTTTTTTATCACGCGAGCGGCATATAAATCTGGTGATGTCAATTTGGCCGACTTTGCTTCCGACAGGGGTTGATTTCCTGGTTAAATAGTATACTGTGCACAGCGCTATATATTTGCGTTAGATTTAATCCCAAGATAGTTGGAATGAGGGTGCACATTCGCTGTTGAATCTAAGCGTTCTCTCCATCCCGTAACCGCCGTTGGTTGATTGCCTTTAGTCTTATCTCGGTCGACAGACATCTTTTCGTTAGCGTCCACGTTTAGGCAGATCCGGGAACTGTCGTCGCCAAGTAAATAACAGACCACAAAGGTCATAGCGTGGCCGATTTTCTGTATCTCCGTGCGCAACATTCAGTTACTTTACCGTATTAAATATTTGAGTTACCGTATTAAATATTTGATACAAGTTGGGACAATCGTATGGGCAATAAATTTTGTTTAGCTAGTGCATCGTGTTATATTGAATTATGCTGAAGAAAAAATACTGTTTAATAGCAAGATTTACATACGTGACAATATATCCTATTCTAGAACATTCCTTTCGATTTTTCCGGGAACGGAGAGTAACTAGAAGATCAGTGGTCTTCCCCATTTCTCCAAACGCCGTCTATTTTATCTAAAGACGTAAAAGAGGCTTGAGGTTATCCGATTTCAGATCACACCAGCTTACTCGCTAGACGCTAATAACTGCCATTAGTCTCTGGTCAGAGCTCGTACGATCTCGTTATATACTGTATATCGTTCGGTGATACACACACATATACGCACACTGTACATAGTTAGTGGGTGAAAGAAACGTATAGGCTACGTAATCTGCGGGAAAGATCAACCCCCACAATTTTCTCATTGGTCCAAGGCACGCCAACGAAAAGAGCGAAAATTCGATCACATTTCATATTTTATGGGATGCGGGGATCTCAACGACTCGGCCAGTGTGAATTGCGCGATTTTCGACATTTATTTTAAAGCCACTGAATCGATCCGTTTCTTACTGGCTGTTAGTGTTGATACACGCCGTTGGATCCCTCACATTCGCATTATTGTTTATTATCATTATAAATTTGACATGGAAAGTTCTGCATCATATAAAACCAGACGTTCGCATGGGACTCTAGACCGAGGTGTCGTGTTCTTGTGTATTATTCATCCAGGCACGTAAAACCCCTATAAGCTTGCTACAACGACGCCAGACAATGCAATTTATTCATATATATTATGCTAACATTATAATATTTACGTTATACGTGTATTTAGTAGCCGTTGAGGTAAGTGCGAGCCGCAGAGCTTTTTATGCGAACCTATTGCGGGCGGTTTATGTGTCTCATCCATTGTCGGCGTGTTGAACCATAGACGTGACGCCCGCGCATCATTATATTCGCATGTTCCGGGCAAAGACGCATTTCAGGAAGCCATGCGCAAATCTGTTGGGAGAGCACTGACGTGTTTCCGGGCTTGTGTATTGAGGATACTATCGATGCGGGGGGTGTGTTTGTTCTGTTTGCGATCTCTAAATGTCCGGATTCGTATTTTGGCGTGGGTATATTTTGCCATAATTAATCTGACGGGTTTAAGACAAGAAAATATTCGTAGATTTGAAGAGTAGCGTGGATGATGAGTGCGCTCTTCTGTCGTTTGCTGAAGACAAAACCAAAGAGACAAGATAGTGTAAATCGATAAATATATCGATCCGCGCGTGTGTTGTCTAAAATACGTTGTGTGAAGAAGATTGGGTGCGGACTTGGACCGTATAAGATACGGAGAAAATGCGAGAGCCTCGGGGAAGAAGAGAGTTAATTACTAGTGATATTGCCATCATAATTGGTAGCAAAGCAGTTATTCGAGCAAAACGCAATCTAGCACCCGGAGCGTGAAGCTGGTGACAACTAACGTCGGGGACCTAGTTATCGTCAGCGTTTACTTAGATGCAAGCCATATCGTAGTATACGTGAAGTATACATTCAATGTCCTGAAAACAGTCTTCGATTGTATTACGATAAAAAATTCTAGTCGCTGTATAGCGCAGATATCAGTATCCATATACTCTCAGGTGCGCTTTACAGATAGAAAACTATACACATACTAAAAGATGAAAATAAAACAAAAGGTTAAATATTTAAAATACATTATCTAAAAGCCCGTAAAAACAGGTATGTCTTCAAGTGGGATTTGAATGAGCTGAGCGATGTCTGCTGTCGCAATGAGATAGGAAGATCATTCCATAATTTAGGACCTGCACAGGAGAAGGAGCGCCTATCAGGTCTTCATGCTGTCATGATAGTAGTTCCGATAGATTTATTGTGACGACATCATATTGGAATGTACATCACGCGAGAGATGGAAGAAGGAAAGATATTTGTTATTATCAGTAACAGAAATAATTCTACTTATTATTTATAGCGTACCATGTCATTGGTATAACTTATACTTATAACGTATAACTTATACTTATATACCAACTTATATACGTGTATTTAATTATATATGTTTATTTCAGGATAACAACGCCTTCAATGTGGGTCTTCTTTTCGTTCTTTTGCTTGGATTTCGCCTCCTCGCGTTTTTCATTATTTTGTTTCGATGTCGCAAATTATAATCACATCGATTAACTACTGTATCATTGATCAATTTCAGCTTAGTTGCACTGATTACCTTTCTGAATGTTGAAAATATCACAATTTACGGCACTTGAAATTGGGATCGCGTTTATTTCAGGCAGCGTATGTTTACATTAGTTTACATTAGAGCGATATTCCTCACATGGTTAATATTGTTAAAAAATATAATTATTTTATTATTAGTATGCGCCCCAAACATGACGTAACTGATTCAATCCTATTCCATTCAATATTCAGTGAAATTCTGTCGTTATCGCTTTTAATAAAATAATCGTGTTATTTTAGATAACAAAATTGTAATCCCATCTGTGGGTGGCTGGCTGTCTGGGTGGGTAATTTTGTTACCGAACTCTCCTTGAGTTTCGGAGATACATCCCCATAACCATATATCTTCGAAAGCTACACGAGGTCAAAGAATTCGCGAATGAAAAAAGTCGTTCATCGGGAGAAACAAAAATGTCGGCGTCATTTATGTATTAATTCAATTTTTGGTCGACATTATACTTTAATACGAGATCTCAATAGTTTTTCAGATTTCATTGTTACGCTTACAATGTTCCAGTTTCCTAGTTCGTTAGATTAAGGGAGGTGTCCTAGGCATGTTGGCGAAGTGTGTTTTTTACTAGTTTTGGTATTGTTTTTCGCTACCCCTAGTGCAAGTTTAGCAGCTGTATCATCTGGTAGCCTAATAAGATGTCTTATCCAACAATTTATTGGTCGTAAAACTTATGTTTTACAATTTCATTCCATGGTCTTTGTTTTGTATATTCATATAATCTTTCGTATGGTATAATTTTAGGCCATTGAATATCAATAACTCACCTGCGATGGAATGAGTGACTGTCATTTTCCGAACGTTCATCTATTATTTGCGGTCTTTTCTCGGTCGTTATCCATTAAGCACAAATTGATGACGTAATTCGTGTGCGCATTTTTACGTTTCACAGGCCGGATTATTTATAGTTGCTGTCAAAGTATCCTAACTTTTTCACAAAAACTTACGGTAGAAACGAAATGGGAACGCAGTATTTAGCCTATGAGTAGAATCGTGTCAACAAAGAGACCAAGACATTTACGGTTCCTTGTGCGCGTCTGGTCTTTTTTAGCAATAGACCGACCCCGCGAAATCAGCCATGAAGGCATAAAGACCATCGCATTCTAAGAACTAACATTTGGGCATCAGAAGTGGGGCAAACTCTCTGTCTGACAACCATTTGAATGAGTTTATTAAGTTAAACACCCATTTTTAGAACAAACTAGTATTTAAAGTCTGTACGCCACACTAGCAGTATACCCAGATATCTGTAACAAGCATATGAATGGGGGTAGCCAAAGTGGTTCTCCGAGTGATGGGAGAGAAATGTACAGAAAAAAATTGATACTTCTGATGCTGTAATAGATATGATAGACTAAGTTTCTTGGCTGATTTTTGAAGCGTTTGCTATATTAAATAATAATTCTGTTCTATCTGATTATATTATGAATATATCTGTTTTGGTAAAAAGTATAGCCCCGTTCACTGGCATGGTCGGTAAATTATTGAAACAATTAAATTGATATTGGCGAATGATTGCAAGTCCGCCATTTTTCTCACTTGCCCCCGTAGTGCCAGCGTACTTTGTTGTCAGCCCTGCCTCGGAAGCATGTGATCACGTACTGCATTCTTAGCGACCTGTACTCGTCTGTTAACTGGCTGAATAAAACCAGCCTATATGTCGCACACTCCTCAAATCTGCGATAA
Organism: Epimenia babai; assembly: GCA_011762755.2. Lineage (NCBI taxonomy): Eukaryota > Metazoa > Mollusca > Solenogastres > Cavibelonia > Epimeniidae > Epimenia > Epimenia babai. The sequence goes on along the minus strand of WURV02222715.1, from coordinate 9,040 downwards.
CTGACAAATACGTACAATGAAATGCGGATATAGCAGGGAGGTAAACTCAACATAGCCACTTCAGGAGGGAGGGGGTAAGGATTCACATAACCATAGTGCAATGGCTCTACCTCATTACCATACCTGCTCTAAGGTGCTTTTACGCCCATGTTTGGTTATTTTCTATGAATCGAAGAAAGCCAGTGTTATTGTAAATCTTCGAATTGGTAATTCTTCATTATGTATGGTAATTTGTTACCTTTTGATTTTTTATTGCAGACGTCATTATCATTTACCCTAGAACAAGAGTGACCCAATAAAATACACTCTAAATGCTTATCGCTGGCGTTTTTTATTATTATACTTTTATATGCATATTGTGTAGCGTGTTGTGTATAACATTAGTGTATTGAATTTGACACATCCATTCTACCAATAGAAAAAAATATTTTTCATCATTGAACAGAGAGAATTTGACACTCATCCAGTCACGTATCATCAATACACAAATAATATCGTTTCAGCCGCCAGAAATGAGTCAATTTTATAGCTTTTCAATATATATAGTATCTAAATTAGTAATATTGAAGATAAGGAAGACCTATTGAGAGATCTGGATAACTTGGTTGAGTGGAATGAATGGTGGGAAATGCTTTTAATGGTGAGGAGATTAAATGACCTCATCTATGATGTTATAATGATTAATATAATTATTTTATACATACTGTCATAACAAATGTTTCAGAAGAAGAAAGCGATTTCGGTGTATCGAGTAATTGAAGTCAGAACGTTTTTAAATTGGTCGATGTATTTCAATTGTTCACGCCCTCGTGATGTTTTCACGTCTATCTTTCGGGTTCCATGGGTGCCTTTCATATCACTGATGTTTTCTACTATCATATCGCTACAGAGATAACGAGCGTGGCGTCAATACTGAGCCAAGTCTGACACCTCTCTCTATCCTTGACCAGTTGGATGATTGATTGTAAACTCTGACGGCAGCTTTTTGGTTCCAGTACAGATGCCTTATAAATAGTAGATCTTCCCCCATTTATTCCACACTGTTCTAACGTTTCTATTTCATTATGTTTCACCCTGTTGCATGCCTTTGTGTAATCGATAAAGCAGACGTATAGGTTCTTTTGAGCTTCGATAGCGTTTTCAGATAACATTCTTAGTATAAAGATAGCCTTTCGCGTTCCTTTGCCTTTCATAAAGCCATATTGATTCTCGGAAATTTCGTAATGAATTTGTTTTCGTATTGTCTTAAGTATGACATGCAGTATAATTTTCGTTATGCGGCTCATTAGACTTTCTATTCTGTGTAGCTGACTTCTATTGCACCTTGGGTCTTGTTGACGAGTGAAGAGTACATGTTTCACTCAAGGCTATAGTAAGCCAAACCCTTACACGAGTAGCAACATGTTATTGCACATTAGCTCAGTTTGTAAATTTGACTTGAACTGTTCACACTGAATTTCTAACATCGGAAGTAGTGTTTCAGTGGTTGCCTCTATGTACTGGAATGCCTCTAAGACAAAATCGTCGCCATTCGACGCCAGAAGATCTAAGTAGAGGGATAGGCATGATCGCGGCTGGCATGTCCCAGAGACATGTGGTTCAGGAGTTGGGTGTCACAAAGTGTCATCTCCCCTGCTTGGAATCCCTACCAGGCTACTGGTACAGCCAACAGACGACATGGTGCATGACGCCACATGGTTACAGGACCGATACATCACCCTCTCCGCTGTATGAAACCGCAAGTCGATAGCTACAACTTTGCAGAGAAACCTGAGAGATACATCAGGAGTTCGTGTATCCACCCAAACCATGAGGGATAGACTCGATGAATCGGGATTAAGGACTCGCCAACCAGCTATACGCATCACTCTCACTCCACAGCACAACGTCGATATGACTGGTGTCGAGAACATGTCATCTGGACCCAAGCCCATTGGAGTACTCTACCACTCTTTACAGATGAGCTCAGGTTCTGTCTAGACTCAGCTGAAGGGCGTTTTCGGGTGTGGCGAAGGCCGAAAGATCGACATCCCGATGCTACAGTTGTTGAACGTGACCAATATGGCGGCGGCTCTGTCATCGTCTGGGGTGGCAGAACTACCGCGCGTCGTACAGACCCCCATGCCATTGAAAACGGCACGCTAATTGGTGTCAGTTACCGCGATGAAATCCTCGACGTGCTTGTGAGGCCATTGGCTGTTGATATTGGTCCAGACTTTGTTCTGATGGATGATAATGCCCATCCTCAACGTGCCATCATCGTTAATGAGTACCTTAGGGATGAAGGAATCAACAGAATAGACTGGCACAGCTCGCTCACCTGATCTCTATCCCATTGAGGGACATGCTGCATACTGCCATCTTTGCACTAATCAACAATAATCAACAATACAATCAACCTGACACGCTGCAACAGCTCAGGGACTCATGGACCAATATCCCACCACCTAGTCGAAAGCATGCTAGGATGATGTCAAGCAGTAATTCACAGTCGAGGATGCCACGCACGCTACTAATCCATGATTTCTGAAAGATGAACCCAATTTTTGTTTGTTTTCTGGAAATTTTAGAAAGTTTCATTTTTTTGACATTGTGCGGAAAAACTATATGTCGGCTTTATTTTGAAAAATTTTTAATTTTGGTCTGCATCGATACACATACTGATGAAAGAGTTAATAACATAACTTTAGGATAGAAAATTATCACAAATTAAGATATATTTTTGAAATGAAATGAAATTAAATTTTATTGATTTATACTGGCCTTTTAACACATGGCTATCAGATACTCTACAAATTTATGGTTGCTATGATTAACTAGAAACACAAGAATACGGTATTTATTTTGATGTATATAGATATCTACATGGGTGATCGATCCTAAAGGAGTTTTGAGTAGTAAATTTCCTTTCAAAATTAATTCATTGAACTTTGACTAAAATACCACAAATGCGTAAATTTTATAGGGATAACCTTCTCTTTACTTGTAAAATGTAACTCGTAAAATCCCCCAAAAATGAGATTAGGATCCACACGAATGAGCTTTCGTACATTAATTATACTTCTTCTAGAGTAATGAGCGAGCAGATGTATAACTCACAAAGGGATACAGAATGTACTAAATGTAGCATTCTTTCAGAGTGGGTTTTGTCAGTCAAAGGGTTGTATTTATTACAAATATTACTTCCGGTTGTATTCGTCAAAATGTCAACACGAACATGAATAAAATAATGTGATGAGTGTCTCATACGAAAAATTACTAATATATTCGTACGAAAACTGTAATAGCATTTACTACGCGACAAGTATACCACTTAGGTGATGACCATTAATATTTTGTAAGACCACACATGTGCTGAGTTTAGTACTCCCACGTTTTGTGGGTAAAATCTAGTCTTTCGATTTGGCTGAGCACATCATGATAAAGCTAGCTTAATTCAGTGATTAAATAGATATGGCATTAATTGATTCGATTAAAAATAACTGACAAAATTTCTAAATTCAATTATGGGACTTTTGGATTTTGAACTATTCCTGAATTCACGTGTCAGTAAGTTCTGACATGCGACTCAGTTTTAGTTTGTGTTTCTACGGGTACAATGATGCCAGCACTTAGTCTAATGTGAATTACATTAGGTTGCATTCTTCTTATTATTTTTCTATGGGAACTTATCAGATGGAAATGATATTAATGAATTATTCTTATGTGAGAGCCCTTCTGTGATATGGGACAAAAACCTATTTTCAGATGATGCGGCGTGTCTGAGAACCTTGTAAGAATTTCCACTACTCGACTCGTACAATAAAGTGCCCTTTTTGCCGGTTTGTCATCTCCATGTCATAATATCATCGCTTTATACGAGATGTATCAGCAGAGTTGGGCTCCACCACCGCCACCCCCAGATGATGCAAGTAGCCAAAGTAAGCCTCCTCTACCCGCAACGCCATACAGAGCATTTGAGAAGCCACTCCCACCATCAGACTCTGACCATAGTCAAGCCGATATGGATTGGGCGCCATTAGATTCAGAAAACACCGGAATCCAATCGACTACAACTACAGCAAGTACTCAGGAATGGGATAAATGGTATGAGGAATATAATGAATGGTACAAACAGTATGGTAGACAGTGGCAAAATCAGGGTCACGCTAGCCAAGACTGGCAGCAATATCATGAATGGTACCAAAAGATTCGCGGCTCATCCCTCCCAAGTAATCAAACTGTGGGTATGCGAAGTCAGCCTTCTTTGCAATCGCAGCAGTATTCACAACAATATAAACAGCAGCAAAGTGCACAACCATATGCACGACGAAGCACGAATGAATCGCAGGAAGATTATATGTCACAGACACATTCGTCTTCTTTCCATCAAGCACAAAAATATGGAGAAACAATGCAGAAGCCCTACATGACAGGACAGTTTAATCAAGGGCATTCTCCATTCCAACCTCAGAGTAATGTCCAGCCGATGCAACGCATGCCATTAAATCAATCGGGACAGTCAGGTTCATCTCAGAATCGACCATCGAACTACATTAATCAAAGCCAATCACACAACATTTCCAATTTGAGCGCGATACAAAATCAAGCACGACCTCCATTTTCAGCAGCACAGAGACCACCTCAGTTATTTAATAACACACAAATGCAAAGCTTCCAAAATCCGCACACAATACGGAATCAACCCTACCAAAATTCTTGCGGGCAACAAAAAGATTTTTCGCATAAACAAATACCAAATTACTCCTCTCAGACGATGTTATCACAAACTCAGCGGAGATTGCCCGTGCAACCATTGATTCCCCAGCTACCACCCCGAAGCCAAACACCTCTTCAACCTCAGAGACAGTCTACACAGCAATACAATAATCAGCAAATGGAACGATCACAGAGGCAACTACCTGAACGATCTATGAATCAACCTTCGCAAACTCATACACCAAAAGCAGGTGAATATTACGGGAATTCACAGAATCTCGGGCATAACTCACAACCTTGTCACGGTAAAAGTATATTTTCGCAGGCGAATAAAACTCAACTCCAATCAAACAACTGTAACCGAAATAATCCCAGTGTACGACGAGAATCACTACATAATTTGAATCGCTCTGGTAGTAACGAAAGTTGTAGTAATAGCAGACATGGTGATTTTGCCAATATCCGTGATTTGAATAATCGCGGTGATAAGCCTTATCAAGGTATGGATACGCGTTCATCAACAGTGACTCAAGGCATGGTCAAGCAGCCACCACCTTTGATGTCTGTTTCTGTTGATGCTAGTATTGCTAAAGATATTAATGAATTGTCTGTACAGACTATTGGTCGGCAACCTCCTCCTACGCCGCATATGTTGCTTCAAGATAGCAAATGGATGTCCAGCCATCTAACCAATAAACCCATGCATTCAAAGCCGCCAACTGAGAAGGCAGCCTTGCCAGCAGCACCAAATGTGAGCACCGCCAACATCTCAACCACTGTTGTGACGATGCCACGACCAAGCCGTTGGGATTGTCATGAAAAATCTAAAGCTAAAACTACGAAAACTGCATCCATTGCAACGCCACCAGATTCTTCAGTTTTATCTACAAAATCAGATTCAAATAAACCAGCAAATTCAGATCCTTCAGTAGAACCTGACATTAAAGAAGATAAAAACAAGTCCAATAATTTTCTAACATCGAGTTGTTTGACTGAAAAGAAATCCTCGGAGTTGACCCATGAGCCAGATAATAATATAAAATCCAAAGACGATTCAGCTTATGGCCGTTTCATCTCTTCGGTTCCACCAGACATGTCTACTGCTACCGAGATAGATGTGAAGATAAAATCCGAAAGAGATGGTTCGTCTTATGGCCATGTCATCCCTCCGGTTCCACCGCATGTGTCTACTGCTACAGAGGTGGATGTGAAGATAAAATCTGAAAGAGATGATTCGTCTTATGGCCATGTCATCCCTCCGGTTCCACCGCATGTGTCTACTGCTACCGAGGTAGATGTGAAGATAAAATCCGAAAAAGATGATTCGTCTTATGGCCATGTCATCCCTCCGGTTCCACCCCAAGTGTCTGCTGCTACCAAGGTAGATGTGAAGATAAAATCTGAAAAAGATGATTCATCTTATGGCCATGTCATACCTCCGGTTCCACCGCACGTGTCTACTGCTACCGAGGTAGATGTGAAGATAAAATCCGAAAGAGATGATTCATCTTATGCCTCTTTCATCCCTCCAGTTCCACCACATGTGTCTACTGCTACCAAGGTAGATGTTAAAAAAGTTGCGGGTAAAGTTACTGTAAAAAAGGAAGAACCCGACGGTGGGGATGTCTCGCATAGTTACAAATCGTCTATGGTGTACGCATTGTCATTACTTCAGAACTCTGCAGCAAAGAAGTCTAAGTCAGTCGAGAAAAAGGTTATTAAAAAGGAAGCTGTTGATAGTCGTCAAAAAACAGTAGGAATAAAAACAGAAGAAACAGCGACGCAAAATAAGGTGTCCGTTAGTCCCGTGAGGACCGTACAGACGGTTACTAAAGCGCAAAAGGTGACAACACAGAGCGTTACAAAAACTACAGGTTTGGCAATAAAGAGCGTTACTCAAGGTGTGACTGTACAGAGTGTTACTAGAGCTCAAAACGCGACAGTGAACTCGCAGCAATATAATTGTGCCAAAGTTTCAGTAGCTCCGACTCCTCCAGCAGCTGCTCCCGGTGTCAGTTTGTTTTCCGCAGGTGTACCTGGAGCTGGGGGTAACATTGCTGTAGGGCTGGGAGCAGCAGCCAGATTGGCCATGCGTAAACAAGGAATTATTCCTCCGGTTACTCCTGATGGGATTCTTCTCCTTCATAATGCAAAAGTTCCTGCTACTGTGAGTAGTATCAGTAGGCATACCGTTTCTACTGTTGTTACCACATCCGGAAGTGTAAATTCTAACAGAGTAGTGAATACTGCGAATGGTGCACTGAAAGGCATTTCATCATTGCCGAAAACTTCAGTTGTGACTGAACCTTTTTCTCAAGCGCCACTCAAGCCGCAGAATACCTCTAGCCTGTTTTCTAAAAACAAGCCAAAGAACGCACCGCAAAAGGCCGCCATCAACATGGAGCAGGTAACATCCCGTGAGTTGAACAGCTTGAGTAAACTGGCGAGGGCTCGTAAGACCAATGCTGACAAACTCTGCGAATATGAATCCAGAAAGAGTGGCGCATCAAATGTCAGTCTCACTGTGGACAATAAGAATCTGAATGATATTGAGCGGCGTGATGATCACCAAAAAAGAGCAGCTACATCGCACGTTTTCGATCATTCCTTTCGTCCACCCTCTCCACCACATAAAAAATTGAATGGCAATAGTCAGAATGGGCCGACGCCAAATATACCAGCTGTGCCAGATAAACCTAATATTGTATCACCAATGTCACTGCAATTGAAACAAAAATCACCAGGTTTGGAAGAAAAAACTGAAGACATCGTCATTACACCACCACCACCGCCACCACAAAAATCACCAGTATTGCAAAATATACCGAAGCAACCAGAAAATAATTCAAAAGTAGATACATCATCTTCTCAACCTCCCTCTGCCTCAATGTCTGATCATCTCAGCAAATTGAAAGAGTTGCCGAAGTATGCCAACTATCCAGACACTAGCGCAATGCAGAAGAAGTTATATGGCATGTCAAAAAACTTTCGGCCACCAGATCCTAAGAAAAAGGATGGCAAAATTCGAGACATTCCAGCAGCCCAAATGGCAGCTGCAGTTACAGAAATGAATGATTTGGTTGAAGTGACTACGAATGTACAGGATTTATCATCTGCCAATGTCGATTTCTCTGAAGACTTAGTTGAGACTTTGGACGAATCATCCTTTGTTGTGATGGATTCTCACACCCAGCCATTGACATCTTCATTGGTGAATTTGACGTCCTATGGTGATGATAATGATGATGATGAGGAAGATGAAGATAATGACGGAAATGAAAGGGACGATGATCAGGATGGTTTAATAGAAGCTTCAACGTCGAAGGTCGTGGATGTGGAAAAAGAGTTGAGTCGCATGGTGTCCGGATCAATATGTGAATTATGTTCAGTCGCATTGACCAATGACACCCAAACGGTACAGCATCTCAGTGGAAAAATGCATTTAAAGAAAGTACGTCTTTTCTTTCTACAAATGGATCGATTACAAAAACCCTCAAAGAAAAAAAAGACCATTAAGGTAATTATGTTTCCGCTATTTTTTTATTGAATTATCTAACAGAGCTTAACCTATACTGTGAATGGACATAATTGTAATTGTAGATAATAATAGGCCTAACGATGATTCGTGTTATGTCACTCTCAGTATGACACGTTGAAGTCCGCCTTTCGTCTCTGTCCTGTACCTTCTTCTCTTTCTTTATACGTCGTTCCATCCATGAATATATCCAGAGTCTTGGCTCGCTGCCTTCCATGTTATCTTTTACCATCCACCTTTCCTTCGATAGCGTCTCGTGTTGCAGCATGTTTGATCCCTTTACGTTGTCCCCTTTTGCTTCTTTCCATTAAACACCGTACTTCTGCTATAAGTAGCAATTCATCATTTGTCAGAATCTTGGTACAGGAAAAAGACCATTAACCCTTAGCAGTCTATTGTCACATAATTGTCTTGCTATAGTACTATGATATACAGTTGTCAGTGTGGTATGGGTTAAAGTAATTATGTCTTCGCTATTTTTCATAATGCGTTCTCTCACATGACTTTGCATATGTATATATGGATACTGTAAATAACATAATTGGAGGTTATATAGGGCTATAAGTAGCTACAGGATCATATTATGCTTATTCGGAGTTTTCTCTCAATTATTTTTAAGATGAACAAATGAACTTTAATTGCAAAGCAAAAACTTTAATTGAATTGATATTTCAATTCAGTTTATCACTTCTTGGACACAAAATAGCAAGTTTAACCCTTTTAACGGCGGAGCGACATAAACGTCGTCAGTGGTTTACCGGCGGAGCGACATTTATGTCGTCTGCACCGAAGGTCGTATGTAACGAA
>WURV02222704.1:0-10365 GCA_011762755.2 Epimenia babai | reverse complement strand
TATGCATGCATATGTATAGGCTGATTACCGAAGTAATTGTTGTGATAGGCCATCACGGGCCCTTTACAATGCTAGCTCATTAATGTGGTTAACACGACAATCTGATTAGCCTCACTTATATGGGGTGGAGGAAAAACACATAGTGTGAAAAACCCACCGAGTCAGGGCAGACAATTGACCTTTTTCCACTCACGCCACTGGTTCTAAATGTCTCCATATGAACTACATGAACTATGATAGGTCCATGGTTATTTACAATGAGATGCCGACATAGCGGGGAGGTAAGCGACATAGATAGCACATATAGAGCATGTGAAGCACAGCAAACGTTAGAGGGAAAAATCCCAAACAGAACCACACCGCAAGGGTTAACAAGACTACCATCGGCAATGGGGTTTAAGGCGTTTTCAGCCCGAAAAACGCCACAGTTAGTATACTGGTTAGAGCGGGAATTGAACCAGGGACCCCTGTCATGTCAAACGCTCTAACCACTACGCCACCTGCTCCCAATAATCACATGTACAAATAATTGTTCAATGTTTGAAACTAAAGTCTCACCATACACAATAAACGCTGTTCAATCCTCAGATCGCTGAAATTCGGAAAGTATGAACGCGACGGTCGTGCTGCATATATTGTAAAGAGCGACTTTTTAGAAAAATTTACTGAAGGGGAAAGGCGTACCTCATTGCTGAGTGTATCGCAATCAAAGATATTATGGAAACGGAAGGATTCCTTCCCCAACCGTAATTGGTTTGAGCGATTTATACAGAGTTATGCAGTAGAGCTACGTGTAAGTAAAACTATGGTAGCAATGCGGTTGCAAGGTGTGCTGTACCTCCTCTCTATGTAGTAATTCTTATCAGGGGATTACAGTCGACTCACGATGTAGTTTATTTATTTTACTGCGGTAAAAAACAATTAGCACGTCAAGTCGAAATTTTGTTGATCAGGTTGACAAATATAAGAAACAAGTCGTTGGAGGAAGTTGTAATACTGTTTCCGTATCCGGTTATACGATGGGTGGCGGTCATAGTCCTTTAAGTAGGTCGTACGGACTAGCTGTGGACAATGTTATCAGCTTTGATATGATTCTTTCTAACGGGACTCGCGTCTGGTGCACCGCTCAAGGTATGATTAGAAACCTACCATAAGTACAAGCTGAGCGCTTTAGACGCCAGTCTTTATTTAGTAAACGTAACATTAGGTCCTCCTTGTTCAATATTCATATGCACCTACAAACATGGTATTTCGGCTGCGTAAATCAATGGGAATTTGCCCCACGGTAATAACATTTGGCTATGACATATATGTATATATATATATATATATATATATAAGGATTATACAACCTGGAGTATTCTATTTTGCTATTGACCTGGACCCAACGTCACACTAGGCACGACATACGAAGAGAATGGAAAAACGTTGCAGTCGTTAGATACCGACCTGTTCTGGGCGGTTCGAGGAGGTGGTGGCGGGACTTTCGGCGTACTTCTTTCCTTTACTTTCACCATACACGACGCGCCGACTGGGCTCGTTCGTTACGACACAATGTACCCTACGGATTTGTACGGGGACTACACCATCGGAAAGGAGGTCAGCAAGGCGTAATTTTGTTTTCCACGCATCTCCTAGACTAGGAGATAGTGTGCTGCTATGGCATGGTATTTCAGTAGGTCGGCGCGTTATCTTATTATATAAATAGTCAGAATGGCCGGGCGATAAGCTGGAATAATTCATTCTAATGTGTTCATCATAGTGACACGATGCGTGTACTTGACATTTAAAACATGACGTTGCTCCCGATGACAAATTAAACACACTCGTGCGCTTGAATTACAGAATACAGAGACACGTCTTGGAACGTTCCGAAATAAAGAACATGTTTCAGAATAAAAAATCTGTTGAATTATCATACAGGTTAACAAGTTGCTATTCAAGCTCCTCGAGACACTACCGAAGGAGTGGGGAGGCGTTATCACGGGTACATTCATGGTTGATCCCAAAGGTATGGACGTAATCAGAACATACCCCGCTCTTCGATACACATAGGCGTGCCGTAATTGTTAATTAATAAACTTTACGACAATACGAACCGCACAATGACATTAAACCAGGCTATACATTTTATTACAGAAAAAGACCGAAAACTATCGAGCCCAGCTACAATACCCTCCTACCCGAACTTGTACCGATATATATTTGTGTATTATATGGTGATATGTTCATTGTATCGCATTTTCCACATGTTTACCAAACAATATTTACCAAAACTCGTTCAAACGGGTGAGGGAACAAAAAACTGATTAATAATAACCTAACGTATTACACGAGAACTTAGGAGGTTGAATCCGCACGTACCCGATTTTTTTCTTGTGCGTGCCCACATAAAATTAAACATAAAGGAGCGATAAACGAGATTTTTGTGCTTAAATATTAAGCATTTGTATTAAAGTGCGTGTTGTTTTTTATGGGGTAACGAGGAAATCGTGAATCGAGACCACAAGTTGCCGTAAAGACCATGTCTTTTCTAAGAATCAACGATATAAACTATATATACGTAGTTTATATCATAAACGACAGACAGTAGAAGTATACACGATCTCGACGATAGATGTAGATGATATAGACGATGGAGACGATATAGACGACGTGGACGATATTGAGAAGAAAACTGATGTAAACGATGTGAACGATATGAGCGATACGAACAACATGAACGATAAGAAACGAAATCAACGATGTAAACTATGAGGACGATATGAAAAAATAACCAACGATTATGTTAACGATAGTATATAAAAGTTGTTATTAGCATTAGTGCACAAGTGGAAAGATTCAACACTTCCTGAAGGTAACACATATGACTCGCGGGTGAAAACATCCTAATATTTTTTGCAATACGGCAAATACCGATACCGTTAGAGACCCTGTCCCCTCTGTTTCTACAGAGGACTCCTTGTGTGTGAATGGCAGTTGTATTTAACAGGAGTCTCTACTGGCGTTATCATGATCTCTCTCATTCAAAACGCTCCGTGGGAGTCGCCGACGACCCGGGCCATCGACGAATTGGTCAACTTTAAGCCTGAATACAAAGCCTATTCCAACTTCACGAACTACACGACATTTTTAGAGTATGAGGTCACGATCAATTATCCCATCTACGTCTGGGCTCTCGTTGCCAACTCGTTTATTCGGTGAGTGTGCTTTTACGTCGATACGGTGTATAGGTCGACATTTTGTTTAGGTTATACCACTATATAAATCCGTATAGTGGATAAGTATCAGCTACAATATATACGTATACTCTAAAGGTCGGTTTCATTTTCAAATATCCAGTTTTTTTGTTTCCCCAATGTGGAGCCTGTTTACTGATTTGCTATTATCCAGAGCATCGGAGGTGAACGATAATCACATCGACTTCTTTTCGAAGTTTGCCGTCGAACCGCGAGTTGCCGAAACATGGCCCGGGTGCACGTGGCTCCTTATCGGCGGTCAGATACCACACACACACCATAATATAATCGATGTGCTAAATTAGGTTCCGAGACATAGGGCCCCTTCCGAGACAAGTACCTACTTATGCGTGGGAATTACCTAAAATATACAAGAAAATTTCTCTAAATTTCTAATGCCGATTTTGATATGGGCATATTTTGTGAAGGTAATTTGTGGTAACACGAACGAACATGCACCGTACAGTAAAGTTAGGAGAAATTTCCCGGCGTTTATTTCGGAGTTTCTTTCCGTTAATGCGGTATATTATGCAGGCTATATAAATGTCATCATTTCTGAAATTGAGCTTTTGATAGTCAGGCAGGGGCCGCTTTTCTAAAGCTCCCGATGCCGTGAGCTCTGATTTTCGCGCCGGCGACGTTGCCATAACCTGTCACGTAATCTACAAGGGTGTCGGGCAACAAGACGCTGTCGAAAAAGATATCGTTAACATCGACACGATGTTATATCTGCTGGGTAAAGGCTCTCACAACAACGAAGGTTCGTTTGCTCTTTTATCGTCTTACTTATTCGAGCTCTTGTTTGATAAACGATTTTGGAGATAGGCCGACTTTACACAAAACGACAATTACACGAACAATCTATCATTTTATCTACTGCGTCAAGTGTCAAATTGCCCAGACCTGTCCGCTGTTCGTATTTTAATGCTCAAACAACTCTGTGTGTAAATCGGTTCTATATAAAAACATTTTCGTAGATATACGGTGTCTGCAAAAGGTGCAAATTGCAAGAAAAATTTTACTTAATGCCTGGTGTCCAATTCTCGTGTAAAATGTACACGTTATGTGTTTCCATAACAGCGAGAACGACAACGTCATAATATAATCATGAATGCACATTTTATGTTGTAGGCATTTTTTCGATATTCACTTAATGTATGCTTTTCAGCCGCTTTCGGCGCAAGGAACTGGAAGCAACGCTTTTGGGGAGATAAGTACGAGCGCCTGGTGAAGATCAAGCGGAAGTACGATCCAGATGGTCGATTAACGTGCCACCACTGCGTCGACTCTCATTCCATGGCAACATCCGCCTCTGTAGTTTTATCGGTTTTTTCGTTGATTTACGTTAAGATATCAATGTAAGGTTTGGGCTGCTACCGGCAACGCTACAACGAGCCAACCCCAGGACTAACACGAATTTCCTCATGCAGTTCTACCTCGTTTAGTGTAATGAGCAAGGGAAGTGACACAACCGAAAATATATATACACTGTAATTTAATTTTTTATTTTCATTTCTCTATAAGGAAGGTGTCTTTGTATCTTCTCGAATTTTCCAACCAACATGTTTATATGTCAGTTTATTCTGATTAACCCTCAGGTGAGGGAGCTACTCGAAGACAGCAGGGTTGCAAGAACCTCACCATACCGGCGCAACCCTCTCTCCGATATATCTCTTACTCTGAATGACACCATCATTACACCCAGTACAAAAGCCGCAATCTTGGTATTATATTGACTCTCATATCAGTCGCTCAGACAAATCCCGGCCTTAGAGACCCAACCTAGTACCCATATCCATCACACTTTGAATATCCATTATGCCAACTTACAAAGATACAAACAATTATAGGATCAGAAATATAGAAAAAAAATCAATTTTTTCCAGAAATACAGAATCTCTAGGTTAAAATCACTCAACTTCACTCATAACAAATTAGATTACTGTATTCTCGTATTTTATCTCTCTGTGTTTCTCATGTAGACGTACTTGACTTTCGCTACAAATATATTGTTTTAATACACAATTAGGAAACAACTTCGAATATACTTGTCTAGAAAGCTCTACGCTTAACCGTAGAAGTATCAGAGGGGTAAACGCCCAAAATCCTAAGAACAACAAAAGAATTGAGAACCAATCGGATACAAATGCCTAATATTATACACAATGTTTAACCAATTATACCTGAATGTCATTTCAGCACCAATACATAACCGTATTTGTTTTAACTAGTTAACTGCTTGTCCAGAAAAATCCTATTTGTTCTGTGACAATGATCAACCTCACACGCTGCAACAGCTCAGGGGTGCGCTATTGGACTCATGGACCAATATCCCACAACAGAACCTGCGTCACCTTGTCAAAAGCATGCGCGGACGATGTCAAGCAGTAATTAACAGTAGAGGAGGTCATACCAATCCATATCCTGTTAAAGAAAAACACGTTTCTTCGTTTTCTTGAATTTTTAGAATGTTTTATTTTTCTGACGTTTTGTGGAAGAACGTGTCGACTTTATTATGAAAATTTCTTAATTTTGGTCTCAGGATATTATTGCAAATTGAGATATATATATATAATATATATAAGATCCTTAAGAAATTTTGAGTAGTATAGTTAATCATTAGGCATTTACATCCCTTACTTTAAAGCCGCTACCGCAGCTTGACAAATGACGGTGTGCTAGGACTCACAGGGGTGTTGGCAGCTCTATAACAAGCCCCGTAAGCCACTCGCACATTTACTTTCTGAGTGTATACGTAGTAATTTGCGTTGCCACAAAGAAATTTCACTGGTACTTGTTTATGGCTAAATCGACCAGAGCAATCGGGATAAAGTACCTTGCCCAGGGATACAACGGAAAAACACGATGACATTGCCCGGATTCGAAACGTCCACCTTCTGGTTCGGAGGCCGGCGCTCTACCACGGAGCAATCAATAACCAGATAACCTAGTATACTAGACTTAACTTTTGTTTTTTAAAACGAGTTGCAGCTTCGATTTGGCAAAATTTTTAACCACTTCACGAAAGTTTTGTCGGTAAATATTTGTAAAAAAAAAGTTTTCGGTGGAGTATGACATCGGAGATCGATTTAAACCTCACCCTATATTAAATGGCCGAATGAGAATTGATCCACGTCTCATAGGCCTCAAGGATAGATTATAATTATTCTCACCTGCGATTTTTCATTTTGAGATTTCGTCTCTCAGTGCTACAGGTAACTCACATTTTATTTATATATAATTACCTAACTTCATGACATATAACATCATCAATGAATCTTTGCACTCCCCAAACATCCACAATCTTTACACACACGCTTTATATCCCCCCCCCCCCGAGCGAAATTATCAGTTTCCACAGCCTCAAATATCACTTATACGCCAACGACTGTCAGACATATACGCCATGTGGGACAGACCTGTCAATCATTATCGATAAAATACGCCAATGTACGCGCGACATCAAAACATGGATTGATTCAAATTGTTTAGTTAAATGAAACAAAAACACAAATCCCTAAGATCGAAAGGAAATTCTATTGTATACCATTTAATGTCACTGAGATAGACATTGGCGATGGTCGGGTTAAGTCGACCACTCAAGCGCCTGGTCTTTGGGTAGTTTTCGATAACCATATATTTCTCTATGTGCTCTCGTTGCTGGAGATCGCTGCCTCTATAACACATTCTGTCGTGACGTCAAGGCTCGATTATCGTAACAGTTTATTGATTGGTTGTCCATCTAAATAACTTGGCCACCTTACTCGGGTGCAAAACACTGCTTGCCGTGTTGTTATGCACTCACAAATTCTCGCACATTTCTCTGGTACTTACGCAATAACATTGGCTGACTGTTCGTGGACGAATAGAATTTGAAATACATGTGTTCATGTATAGAGCTCTTCATCGCCTTGCCCCCGGCCTTACATCATATTACGTACGTCGTTGTTTGCGTTCTGCTGACTTACACCTCGCAACAGTGTCAAACTCATGCCGTCTTGTAAGTTCTAAAAATCGTTCCTTTTGGTGTTCTGGGCCAATGTTATGGAAAGCTCTCCCCCTTTCACTCCGTATGCAAATCTCCTTCGCGTCATTTCTGTCTCATCTCAAAACTCACCATCTCTTTACTAGAGCATTTGAATAGTTCATTCTGAATTATTCTAAATTTTGTGTATCTCAATATTTTATCATTTTATTTGTATATCTCCATTTTAGTTGCATTGTACAACGCGGTTGAGAGTTTACCCGTGATAAATGCGCTATAGAAGTCAATTTTATATTTACATTTACAATCTTCTTGTCATGCCACATTCGTATGCCAATCTTTCTTAAAGATCGCCTTCACCCGGAGGAAAAGGGATGCTAAATAGTAATACGACTATCCCATTATATAATTAAAAGAACAAATTCTCACGCATTTTATGACAATACATTTATTCAATCAACACAAATAGAAGACTAGCATATAATTATAATAATTATATTTACACGCAACGCCTCACTACTGTACACACTCTATGACACCGATCGCAGTTGCGGGTCATGTGACGTTAAAACGAACCAAGGAAATACACGGTCTATAAATAACACACCTAAAGCGGAAACTAATTTGCACGTTCAGACACGATAAAACATCAATATTAATGTACAAATATAACGTTCCAATGCACTAAGATGATTTTATTTTTATCGACAAAAAAATATCGGCGATAAATTTTCGAATCATTACTGCCCCTGCGTTACCGAAAGAACTGACGTCACTTTGACGTCCATATATGGGTAACGATAACGAAGGGCAGGTAAGCGCGTTTTACACGCGAGGTCACTAGTTCGAAAACGGTCTCCTCGTCGAACTCGCGTGATAGACGAAATCGCAAGAAAAATCGCCTGGCTATACTTCGATAATAACAAATTACATAGCAATGTTTCTCACAATCACTAGGAGTCCATTTCGAAAAAAAGTTAGGTGAACGAATTTCGCTGCAGATATAATCGGCGCCGCAGTCAACTCGATCGAGAGTCGCGCCAATTTTCGACGACAATCTCAATTTAAGCCATGTGGATTTAATACTCGTTATAACCCACAATTTTCCCTGTCTCTCCGAGCGATATTATCCCTGCTAAGACACATTCTGAGGAAGTTTACACAGTTGGAGTTTACCAAATTTACCGGTTTTACCCCTATCTTCACATTCGAATAACGAATCACTGATCACGTCACCGTCAGTGCATATGACGTCATGATTGACACGCGAACGAGTTGCTATAATTAACCGTACGTCATTGCTATAATTAACCGTAACCGTAATTTTCTTCCTTTCTTGGTATTAAGTTCGCCCGATACAAGATCGTGTTTCGATAAATTTTCGTTAATATTAAAAAGTGCTCATACCATTTGTTCTTTTAATCGTGGCCTTTGTTGTGCGACATGGGAGATAACGGGAACTAATTTATATTGTTTTAGGGCCCTTGAAGACGTGGGCTACAAAGAGGCAAATATCCTTTCGTTACCAGTTTTTTTCCTCTCGCATTTCTTCCGTTATTTATGAGCCCCATTAACCTTTCTTAATGCATCAGTTATATTAGAGAGGCACCCCAACAGATGATTGCGTCAGTCCTTTTACAGTAGCCAAAACGCCCGATATGCCTCCCCTCTGTAATCGTGCAAACATTGATGTTATTAACCGATAGATACCTGTACAGGTACGGCGCAGTACGCATTAACTGCTTCGTTTCGAATGTGAATAAATAAAACTTCCACCAAACGGTCCATGTATACTTGTAAAAGACAAGAATGACGTTTACTTTGTTAATTACTACTAATTACAGTCGAACATTCAATGTGGCCTTCGAAGCATATAAACTATACAATCCAAATACACACGGTTAATGAGCTAACTGACATATCCCATTGTAAATTTACCCAAATATACCTCAACCCATCTACGCTGAGAGAGTGGGAAATGTCAGTTCATGTGTGAACGCTCATACAAATTAATCGAAAAGAATCGTCATATTAATATATTTTGTTGATAAATTACCGAACATTAGAATACAGGAATAGTACACAAAGTCGAGTACTTGAACGCGAAATGAGTGGAATATTTCATGAAGGTTATACGTACTAAATAATTACCGGGATCTCAAATAAAAGTTGCGTACAAAACGGATCGTGGTACGACGACGCGCACGCGGACCGCGTGAGTGGGAGCGGTGTCGCTGGGAGATCGAATCAGAAAAAAAATCAGAATAGCTACGATTTACCTGGAAATTGGATCGTTATTTATAAGTTCGATAATCCAATCATCGCCGTGTTATATTAATGCATGTGTGGCGCATTTCGAGGAATCGGTCTTTACTCACATAATAACGATTTTAACGATTTGATAAAACTGCACGAAATACACTACGACGTCAAAACGGCCGATAGACGAACATGGGCAAAGCGACATCGATGCTGTTGACACGGAAATTTAGCATCAAAC
This sequence comes from Epimenia babai, assembly GCA_011762755.2. NCBI lineage: Eukaryota > Metazoa > Mollusca > Solenogastres > Cavibelonia > Epimeniidae > Epimenia > Epimenia babai. Next base: position 641 of record WURV02222704.1, on the reverse strand, counting down.
GCATCCAGGACTGACCGCAGCCTCAAACATAATATCAATCATAAATAATATTAAATGACAAATCAATAATTCAAACGGGCATACTTCAGCGTGGAAAATTCTAGATTCGGGGAAAACTATACCGGCTCATTTGGTATCCGCTAAAATTGATAATGGCGACGTAAAGTTGGGAGTCAACCCTTTAGATACTGATGGCGGCGTTTTACATAACATTCTCGGACAGGGTTAAAATAGAGGATCAAAATTATAAATTTAGTATCAGCAATAAAGGATGCCAGATTTCACAATGAATGTTTACGGTCAAATGTAGAGTACAGCATATCGGTAGACTGCAAGTGTTAACCATTAAAGGATCTCTGATGCGGATCACGATGAATGCTTATGGCAGTTATTCAGCGCATATACAATACCATCGACACTTATAAATATTAAGGGTATGATATCAAACGTCTACTCATTATAAAGATGGGTTTGCTCGAGCAATCAGAGGGAAATGACGTGCTGGGAATCGCCGCCGACGAGTGGGTGCTTTCGAACCCTCGACCTATCGTGAATGAGTCCAGTACTCCCACCACCTGATATCTGTATCCCAACTCAACATATCTACAGAACAGAGTTCAGTCGCTATTACACCTACCTAT